>JAULBU010034942.1:0-15698 GCA_032358235.1 Odonthalia washingtoniensis
ATCTTTGTTCGAAAATTACGACTTCGGAGTTTCGGTCTGTCGTTCGTGTTGGAAAGCAGTTACTGGGTTTTTGTCTACTTCATAGGATCGGCACTCGCTACGCATAAAGCTGTGTATGAAATAAAGTAGTAAGGGTACGTAGTTACTCTCGCTAAATCTGGCCGGCTAGTTAGGTCGTTGCAAAATTTCAGTAGATATAAAATCACCCCCACTTTCTATTTGATGGATTTTGGTCGCAATACTCGTGTGTGTGTGTGTTTCCACGCTTGCTTTACTGGCGTCTTGATTTAGAGCATGTCCAGTCCGGCGGTTAATCCTATTTCTATCCGTAATCAAATTTTGTAAACCTGTAAAAATTTGATTTGCTGCTGAACATTTTTGAAAGGTTTAATTTTATTTGTCTGTATCATAAATAGGGTTAGAATTTTCATCTACAACGCCTAAGCCCGGAAGCCGACAAAGTTAGCAGCCGACGCTGCAAGATGGAGTGGGACTCATCCTCGAGCAGTGACAATTCCATCAACGTTGTTCCGATTCTCACTCAGATCTGTGTAATACCGACAGCCGTAGACGAGAACGACATAGTGCCACCTCAGTTGGTTGGGTCTGTTGTTGGCCGTCGGCCGAACAAGCGGACGAAATGGAGGAAGATGTTCGTAGCTTTGACGACATGTACTTTGATGCGGGTAGTGTGTACGACGACGCAGATTTTGAAAGACGATTTCGGAAGCCTAAATGTTTTTTCAGCAAATCTTCGACAAAATTAAATGGTGTGGTATATTCAAACGGAGAAAAGATGCGACGTCGAAGGAGTGATTTACCCCAAGATGCGAATGGTTTGCGCCCTACAAATAATGGGGTATGGGACGTCCTATTATGCACAGGATGAGATCTGCCAGATGTCTGCAACGTCTGCATCAGAGTCATTGGAACACTTTACGAAATCCATCTTCGACTGTTTTTGAAAGGAGTACTTACTCGCATCAAATAAACAGGACATACGACGCATCCTCGCAATCAATGTATCAAGGGTTTTCCTGGTTGTCTTGGCTCTTGGGACTACCAGCACTGGAAGTGGAAGAACTGCCCCATAGCGTGGGCGGAGCACTTCAAGGGAAAGGAGAAAAAGCCGACAGTTCTGTTCGAGGCCATTGCAGACGGCGAACTATGGACATGGGAATCGTACTTTGGGTCTACAGGTAGTCTGAATGAAATCAATGTGCTTGACAAATCCACCATTTTGCAGGACATACTGAAAGGGGAACACTTGTCCAAGTATGAGTATAAAATAAATGGGCGGCCATGGAGGCTTCCCTATTATCTGTCGGGAGTTATTTACGCGAACTGGGGGATTTTCGTTAAGACCATTGCCGAAGCAACGTCTCAAAGGCCTAAGAGATTCGCAACAGCCCAGGAGTCCATGAGAAAAGGTGTAGAGAGAGCGTTCGGTGTGTTGTTATCAAGATGGCACGTACTGCAATACCCCTGTAGGCTGTGGAGCAGGGAGAAAATGAAAACAGTCATAAAAGCGTCGATAATCATGCATAACATTATTGTTGAAATACGTCTCTCTACGTACGAGAGTGAGCTATTTTCTCTTGTGTCATCTGCTGTGGTGAGTAATGCTATCATCGACAAGGGTAATAACGAGGTTCCGTTTAACTGTGAGGGCGGCCATGGTCATAGTTTTAATGAATAGGACACGTTCCTGAGTTCATTTGCGACGAACGTCTCGGTGAAGGAGACCTGCATCATGGACGAAGCCCAACACTTTTCGCTAAAAGCCAACCTGATCGGACACATACGGAGTAACTTTACTAATATTGACTAGATGTGACAAAGTCCCCGGAAGGGGTTCGATAATTAAAGATGAATAACGAGATTGGCGCACCACTAAGCCCTTGGTCCTGTGATGAATACTCGTCCGCAACAGGTGGGTTACTGGATTCCCATTCCCTATTCGTCGTACCCTTCTGCTGTTTGCGTTCACGGGTGCGTCGAAGGTAGCGGCGTCGCATCATACGAAAGTATTCTGCTTTCTCTCCCTCGTCTTCGGGCATTTTGCATGGAGCAAGAGCAAAAACCTTCATTGCATTTTTCCTCCTCTAGCTCCGTCTTCTTCTCCAGGCTTCACGCGATAATTCTCTAGTTCTCCATATTCTTTTGGCGATGATGTCCCCGTCACGTTTTCGTTTCCCATCTTTTCGACCAACCAGTCTTTCTTATTTTACGTCAGTGGCCAAAAGAAATCGCCTCGGTTGTGGTAATAGAAGCTGTAGCAGACGGCGACGCAGAAACAGACACGGGCGCAGACATACGTTCATTTTCGCTGTTCATCTCACTCGGAGGATTGTTTGGTGGGGCTTAGTTATGGGAGATGCTTTGCGATGACGACGCGGGTGCGTCGGATTTGAATTATGACCTGAACATAAACTTTGGACGCGTTCGCCGTACTTTGTAGGCTAGGTGTGCCTGCCAAGCGTTGTGGTCAAGATTTTTGAAGTAATATGACATCTTGTCAAGCTTACCCACGTGTATGGCAATGACCAATGACAGCACCTGGTCTGGAGTTGTTCCGCTTGGGTTGGACGACGCAACCAACCGCATTGCTTTTTGGAAGTTATGAATTTCGGCGGCAGCAGAGTCAAAACGGGACTTCACCGACTTGTTCGACCAGGACTCGTACCTCGCTTTCAAGATGGGGTCGGCGGGTGCACGAGAACGAAACGATGACCCAAGCGTTGCAATGAATCTCGCTGCGGTTTGGTCAATGCCCACGATATGATCGGTTAACGCATGCACCCATGCTTTAGACAGATTTCATAGCTCCTGGGAGGACCGACTTGCTCCTCTACCCATCGTAGGTGGCGTTAGTGTGGGTGTTTGTAGGTGAAGGTGTTGGTATCGTGTTGATGACACACTTTGGCACGACTGTGAGAGGGGAATTGAAGAGTGCGGGGAGTTTAACGGGTGATTTTTCCACCTAACTACGGGGACAACTGCCCAGTTTTGTCGACGTGAAAATTCTATCGAATAGGGAATAGGGTTGTGCCGATTTCTATTTTCAGAAAAATAGAGATCGAAATTTCCTTATCCGTATCTTTATGGAACAAATTAGAAAAACATTTACCCGTTGAAGATGGCCCATAATCTCTAACCGAAAATTTTAGATTAAAATATAAATAGAATTGACCGTTGGACATGCTCTAAGAGCATGTCCAAAGGTCATGCTCTTAGAGCATATGATGAAAGGCTTTCATGAAAATGCAAAGGGAAACAATTAGGGCATCTCTACTTTGAGGTGCTGAGTTCGGAAAAAAATTACTTTTTTCTACACAAGGGCTGAATACAGTGGTTGAAACTGGTACACAAAGGGTATCAGTGGGTGCTGAGTTTGATTTTTTTTGAAATAAAGCACCCGAATTGCACTTGGAACATAACCGTAATGTGTTGGGTATGAAAGATTTTGACCAATCACCGTATCGGATGTGGAAATATAAAAGTAAATATATATGGGACTGTGTAGACGTATATGGCAGGGACGATGCATGATAAGAAAGTTGCGACATTAGAAATGTGGGGAGAGTTCGAGATGTTATCTTGCGGTGAAGGTGTATATAGAAGGGAATGCAGTATGTACAGTGACTCAGCATCAGTTGTAAAATGTGGCGGAAAACTAGTGGATCGTTGAAATGACATGCATGGACCTCCGTGACGGCATTTCAAAATCGACGTTTAATTTGTTGCGACATGTTGTCAAACTTATTTAATTTTTGGTGACTCTTCCAGAAGTGGAAGTTCGTCAATCTGCAATTTGGATCGATAACCGGAACGGTAGAAATATACGATCAACGGGAAAAAGACGGCTATGTCTGCGTATAGTACTTGCAACAACTATTATAACATTATTGTGAAGCGCGGTGGGAGGCTGAACAATAGACATGAACATTTGATGACTGCGGCAATTGAGCTATAAAATCAAGTTCAACGTCAGTAGAAGTGCATTACTAGTGACGAACACAAAAATGCTGGTTTCCCGTGTCTCGTAGTCCATTCAGGTGCATAGCCATATCGCATGGTGTGCATGGGGCCTTTACCCTACCATATCTACCAGGGCTTCTAGAGACAATTGTAAGTGTCCCTAGACAATTATAAGTGTCCCTAGCATAACTACCAGGGATTCTAGGGAGATTTATCACCGTCCCTAGCATAATTACCAGAAATTCTAGGAATGTTTGTCACCGTCCCTAGCATAACTACCAGGAATGCTAGGGAGATTTTTCATCGTCTCTAGCATAACTACCAGGGATTCAAGGGAGATTTGTTTCTGTCCCTAGCATAATAACCTGGGTGGATAGGGAGAATTGTCACTTTCCCTAGCATAACTATCAGGGAAGCTAGGGTCAATTGTCATCATCTCTACCATAACTACCGGGACAACTGTCACTTTCCCATATATACCAAGTCTGTTAGGGACAACCGTTACTGTCCCTAGTATAATTACCAGGGCTGCTGGGGACAATTGTTACTTTCTCTAGCATAATTACCAGGGCTAGTAGGGACAATTGTTACTTTCTCTAGCATAATTACCAGGGCTACTAGAGAAAATTGTTACTGTCGCTAGCATAAGTACCAGGGCTACTGGGGACAATTTTTACTGTCCCTAGCATAAATATCAGGGCTTCTGGGGACAATTGTTACTTTTCTTAGCATCATTACCAGGGCTGCTGGGTATAACTGTTACTTTCCCCACTTTTTTATTGTAACTGTTGGGGAAGGGAAGCCTATTGGCCACCATCATCATTATTATTAATTTCATCCCTCTTTCCAACTACTTGGAATCTATTTAGACAATATCTGTATCGTGACCAATTCATATCATTAGTAAAAGGCATAATTGATTAATTCTGGCGAACGACATGAACCACACTTTTTATTGCTGTTAAATGTTCCAACCCAAACCATGGGGACTGTCCAGCCCCTCCTCCGTTTTCAAACGAAGAACTGTTGTGGTCTATCTCATCATCTGTGCTCCATCGCAATAATATACATCCATCTACATCGTCTATAGAATATACTCCTTTAGACATCTCCATGTACTTGATCAAGGCATACTCTGTATCGGATTCATCGCGTTGCCATTTCATGAGTAACAAGGCCTTAACATTACCAACCCAATACACAACTGCTTCGTCATCTGTAGATCCTTCCAATAGTACGAAAGAATACTTTTCATATTTTGAATTACCGTAAGACTTACACGCAAACACTCTTTGCAAAAAGGTACCATCTCCTTGTATTGTAACCAAATTTTCTGCTTCATCGATGTCGTCGACACTGCAATAATGACCACCAAAAATTGTACCGCTCTTAACCATTTTAAGTTTTGTTGAAAATTCAAAATACTGTCGGTACCTCTTGCTACCTTATTCCTTCAATAAATGTAGTAATGCATAACCTCCCTGGTCACAGGTCTGTGTGAATAAGTCTATGACATCACAATGGTACATGTTCTGTGCCCCTGTCAGACATGATTTTGGGATAAAGTTGTCGACATGAACCAATTTATATTTGACGAAATGTAGAAGCTCTCTCAATTCTCGTAAATTCACAACAACACCTTGTGCCACTAAACCAATTTTACGTGTGTAACTATTATATAGGTTTTCAACGTTATCTGCTTCTTGACATCTGTTTGCAGCCGATAAATCTAATCTGTCTCCAACTCTTGTAACAGTCTCCTTTACTGCTGTACTTTTTCTTTTCGATGTTCTCTGATACTGTTGCTTAAAACGTAGATGGAGATTCTCGTAATGATCTGCACAAAGCATCTCAAGATTTCCAAATTTTTGAACGTCCTCGTGGATGTGATTTAAGAAGTGAAATTTCAAAGTGCATAAACCACTTGGATTATACTTTTCAAATTTATCTCTCATTGATTTAATAAATGTTTTCACGGGCTTTTTCAATAAGGAAACCTCTGATTCTGTCTCCACAATCTACATGCACCCCAAAACACCATACATGACAAGAACCTATTCCGAATCACAGGTTACAATTTTAAGAAACTTCTTGAATTCATCACTTTCCGTAGGTAGAAACTTCAAGGCCATGTACATCTGTTCAAGTTTTGCAACTTCCTTCTATTGTTCTTGTCTTGATTTATTTATATCATTCGTCCTACTCATTTCCGTTCGGATTTCTGTCATAGCCTTCTGCACGATGTTGTCATCCCGTCGTTGAAAACCTTTCATTTTTAAATCTTCTATACCGAGCGGTCTCACGTCGGATGTTATTTCATATTCGTTCCGCTTAATTTCATCAATCCTCCTTACATTAACCATTCCCTCTCTGCTAGAGATGGAATGGTTAATGTAAGAAGGATTGATGACATTAAGCCGAGGTACTTACAAATCAAGAATCCGTTCGGTACGAGGAAATAAATATACAGGAAGGTTCTGGAGGTGGACTGGATCGTACTACTATCCATTTCACCTCCTAGTACTACTATCCAGACCACCTTCTGAACCTTCCTGTCTATCTATTTCCCCGTACCGAACGGATTCTTGACTTGTAATTTCATCGGCTTGGTCCATTTCTATCGTTTGTAAAGTTTCTTTCGCAGTTCCTTTCACTCGTTGTTGTAACAACTTCTCTCCCCTTAGCCCGTTGCCTGTTTCTCCGTTCGGTATGTGTGTCAAATCACGCCCAACCAGAGTTGTAGCACCACTACCGTTTCGGTCCGTCTCTGAATCAAATCTTCTTGTCCTTTAAATCTTCACACCCTCATTCGCATCTATTTCTCCGAATTTCGGTACAGTTGAAAGATACTCAGCGGCTTCAATGTACTTGAAATTTATACCAATACCCGGATTGGTTTCTTTCTCTCTGCATCTTCTACTTTGAAATAAGGCCTGCATTTTCTCAACAAGAGTGTTTTTCTGCTCTTTACCTGCTCGGTTCATACCATTCACTTGCTTGAAGCAAGCATTCCAAAGTTAACAATCCAGAGCGAATAGTCCCCATTTGCACCGGATAGACGTTTTGGATCGCTTCAATACGTTCCTTTCTCTGCCCTCCTTCTCAACGCCAGTCCATAGTCTGTCTTCTGTCGGGACCATATTCTGCGTTTGTGCCATCCAATGCTTAGCAAGTATAACGGCCTCCCTTCTCGTCCAGTGTGCACCACTACTTTTCTCTTCAGCGACGCCGACCTGTATTGGTTTCTTCCTCTTCGCTTTTATGGTTTTCCCATTGTACCCTTCTGCTTCTTCTGCTTCGACTACGTACTCCCTTCCAGACAATATTCTTCTTCTTCCGCTTTCCGTATTACACTCCATTTTCGAACGTTCGGTTAAACATTTCTTGAACACCCCCCTATTTCACACTAACAGCACTGTTTCCATTTCTAGTACAAACTATACTTATTCCCACATCATGTAGTTCATCTTCTTGTCCATACCCGGTCTGATCCACTCTTTCCCATCCTGTTTCTTTCATCTGTCTATTTAATATTTCTTGCATCCGTGCTTTATTTATTTCAATTGATTTCACGTTCAACTTCTCCCTTCCTTTCCTCTTCGTATCGGTTCATGTTGGGTCTGTACCCTGATTTTGGAGTAAAAAATATCATTCCCTCGTCTATTACTTCTCACTATCGCTCCACCATGGTTATCCCCTTCTACTTTCTGGTACTGATTGCCGTACGGATTTTGTGTCTCATTTCCGTAGATAGCTTGCTCTAACCTTCTCCGTACCATAGTAACATCAAAATCATGCCATTCGTACACCACTTCCCCTCCTTTTTCCCACCGTTCCATGTTGAATCTCTCATTCCCATTTCTGTTACCGTTTGTTGCAGTGCTTTTTTGTTCATTACAGTTACGGAAAACATCAAATTCCTCTACATCCACTTCAATGTCTTCGCTTTCCTCCTTTACGTCATTTCTGTTTCTATCTTCATTCATCAGCATATGCAGAAAGTCCATATCTCCGTTTCTATCTTTCCGTTCAGTTTAAATTCTTTCGGTTTCATTCCAGGCGTTTCTTGTAATACTTTTTCCTCCCTCTACTTGACAATAATCACAATCATTGAGAACAGCTTCCAAATTGAAAGGTCTCCCACTTTTCTTTCCCGTACATTTTCGATTATTCCACCCGGTCCTCTTCCATCACGGTCTCCGTTTATTATACTAACTGTAGTCATGTCTTCCATACAATTCGATTCCGGTAGTAATTGTTCTATTTCACGCTGGATAACAAACTCTCGCTATTCTTTCGCATTATGTTGACGATTCATACCTGTGATTTCTCTCCTGCAGCAGATCTTGTGTTTACTGTACGGATGTGAACCTGCACTTATGTGATATACCAATCGTATTTGGTGCAGCGCTTATATTACGTTATCTACTCTCATGGACAGGCAAGAGGGGAAAAAGTACCACCTATCACCCGTCACAGGGCAACATACCATTTCCAACTTTCCCTTCTTTGTCACACTCCATTCATAATGTTATGTATGCCTTCATATGTACAGTCATTTCACAACAGCTGTACATGTCTTATACCTGTTTCGCCGCTTTTTATAGATTTATCGTCAACATCAGTCTTCCGTACGGACGGACGCCCCTTCCGATTCGACTTTTTTCATTGGTCAGAACTTTCAACCTTATATTTCTTAAATTCTATCGAAGGGTAAAACCTTAGCGCGCTGGAGTCCCTGCTGAGTTCAAAACTGAACTCAGCACTGAACCCAGCACCACCCGATTAAAAAAATCCATCAAAAAGTACTCAGTTACACTGGTGCCAGGTGCTGAGTTCGAACTCAGCATCTGGCACCAATGTAATTAAGTGTTTTTTGACGGATGTTTTTATTGTGGGGGTGCTGAGTTCATTGCTGAGTTTTCTGAAAAACTGGGCAGCGAAATCAGCGCGCTGAGTTTTTACAACTCAAAGAAATTTAAAAATTTCATGACACAAAAAATTGACCAATGAAACAACCCGACGGTAGGGGGTTCTGTAAAAAACGATGTAGTTGACAGAAAATGTATGAATAGCGGGGGGAATGTATACAAGGCGTACAGTCGGTCTGTAATGTACTGTATTTTCGTGAAATGTAATGAGATTTGAAATGAATAGTAACTGAAAACCAGGGAACGTCATAGGTACGTAATGCTGTGACGAGTGGTGCTGTTTTCTTCTCGGCCTGTTCAAACCACTATTGATCACATCACATTTTTTCTGTGCCGTTTTCACCTCTACCTGTTTAAACCTCTGTTCGTTGAGTCGCATCGTTCCTGTGACAACATTGCTAGCCATACGACTTCTTCTCTTGAACCGTATCGGGAAAAGCAGGAAACAGGAAAGGTAATCAGTGTAAAGCCATTAAGTTATGCAGCCTGAACGGGAGATCACCACCCAAAGGGATCCGCAACAATTACCACCGGAATCGGATTTTATGGAAAACATGACTGTGATTAGTACTGTCAGTCCTTACGGAGCGTGCACGCCAGAGCGGCATGTTAGTGGAAATATTACCGAAACCGATCGTGAAAGGCCATTTGATTTGCAAGCCGTACTGATGGAGAGTGAATCTTGCGAAATGGGTTATGCTGCCGAATCAAGAACTCAGAACCACTCCCAGATGGAGATCAGCACAACCATACGGAGCAGTGGACTGGTTGGAATGAAAACATTATTGAAAAAGAAAGGTGAATGTGGTAGTGGTGACACACTGGGTGGTCGCCAACAGAATCTGGTTGTTTGTATACCCACACCCGCAGCTGCATATGGAGGGGGCGATCAGTAAGACCGTACGGGTTTAAGATTAGGAGAAATTATTAACAACTGGGATGAAATGGGTAATACACCGACACAACGAAGGATAGCGAAAGGCAATATCATTGGTGAGGAAGCATCGGAGAGAGGATATGAAAAGGTCTGCGGAAAAGGATGGGGACGCGGAGGGCCATTGTCGAAAAAAATATCGTTTGGAGACGACCACATAGAAGGGCGGCAGTCTATGGGTCGTAACCGTCCCGAAATTATCACGGACAAGCCGAAACGGATTGAGCTTCAGCAGAACTGTCTTGATAGAAATTCTATGGAAAGGAACATGGCACGTAAATATGAATTACATAATGGGAATATGGGTGACTCCTTAGAAGAAAATGTATTCCGTAACGTTTTTCAGCATGGAGGTGAGATCGGGGAAGTTGTAACAGATCCTATTGGAGGTGAGACTATGACAGATAACGTGGAACAAAAGAGGGAGACAGTTTTAAAATATTACCGTAGGTCTGCTGCATATCGCGATACTGTACTTGTCAGCTAAGATGAAAACAATTCTGTGGAGGGTAGCGATGAGTCAAAGACGAAGAAACCAAGAGCTATGCAAGGACGACCTAGGGGATAAAAAACAAAAAACTGATAAATGGTGGTGAAGTTGAAGAAAAACGTAGTGGTTCTCAGTGGACACTGAGGGAGGCCCTCATTCTCGCGAGATCTTGGGTAGTACAAACGCAAAACATGGTCCAAACGGAAGATACTTTATGGACTGGGATGGAGAAGGAGTGTAGGGAAATAAATCGTTCTAAATCATCTATCCGTTGCAAATAGGCACCGTTTTCTTTGGATTGTCAATTCTGGAATGCATGTTTTAAACAAGTAATTGGGATGATGCGTACTGGAAATTAGCAAAAGGAAGCGCTCGTGAAAAGGCACAAGCTCTTTTTCAGAGTAGACGCCGAAGGGAGAAGGAAACAAATCCGGGTATTGGAATACGTTCAAATATATTGAAGCTGCTGATTATCTATAAACCGTACCAAAATTTGGAGAAGTTGATGAAAATGGAGGGGTGAAGATAGAAAGGACGAGATGATTTTTTCCAGTGAAAGCGGAAGTGCCAAGCGCATTTACAACTACCATTCGACAGAGCCCTCTAAAAGAACCAAACGGCATTTCATGTATTTAAATAGAGAGGATTGCAGGAACGACTAGAGAGACAGTAGGAGCTAATACCGGAGATAATTTGATACCGTCTGGCAATATTATAAATGACACATCCGCTCAGATTGCCGAAAGCACTCTACAATTGAATGTGGACGAGGTGCCCGAGTTAACATTTGGAAGGATCAATGTGAATCATGTCGAAGACCTGAATCAAGAAGAATCAGAAATAACATCTGATGTAAGACCACACGGTGTGAAATTATTGAAAAAGGAAGGTAACAACCGGCGGGGTGAAAGCATTGTACAGAAGGAAATGACAGATATCCGAACAGGGATGAGCAGAACAAATGATAAAATTAAAACAATTCAAGAGCAACAGAAGGAGTCTGCCAAAATTGAACAGATATACATGGCCCTACAGTTTTTACCGAAAGGAAGTGTTGCGTACAATAAGCTGTTGAAAAAAGTAACGGGGGAAGCCGAATAGAATGATTCAGTGACTGTGGCAGCGTGTAATGTTCCTGAAGTAGAACAATGACATAACATAATAAATAATGAAGGAAATGAACGGATCTCATACGGTATTATTATTTATAATATAGGGTATCATTAGTTATACAGATTAGCAACAAGTTTGACAAGATCAGACTGCAGTCTTAAATGTTCATCGTGATCGTTGAACGTTAAATCACGTAACATTATCCATTCGGCTTCTTCCGCAACGTTCCCGTAAATTTCAAAAGTTTCCTTCTCCACATTCCGCGTCATTTCTATGGATGATTGTCCCATACGAATTGATTCCGTGTCCATATTAGTAACTTCGTCCATCTTTGTTAGCTCCTGTCTTAACTCTCCAGTAAACTGTGTAATTCGAACCAACATGTAGTGCAAAATGACACAACAATTTGATATACGAATCGTTTCATTTAGATCCCACCGCCTGTTTTCACGTCGAAGAATTTCGAAACGTGATTGGAGTATTCCGAACAGCCGCTCGACATCCTTCCGGACGGATTCCTGCTGAAAGGAATAGTTTTTCTCAACAAGATTGGTTAAGTTTGTCATCGATAGTGCAAATATATGCCAGTGGGGGTAGATGCCGTCACCCACACAATACATTAACCCGTGCGGCGCCCCATCAGTTGAGATTGTATACCCATCCGTGGATAAAATGTTGAACCGTTCGGAAAACATTCTTTGAAATAAAGGAGATCTGACAAATACGTTTAAGTCGTTGTTAGTTCCTGGCCGTCTGAAAATCCATGACCAACAATACAGGTCATGGTCGCACCACCCCTCGCATTGAATCGTTTCGCTTTTTGATTCCCTGCTGTTCCTATATTGTCCTTTTAAAGTTGCAGGTCAGTTCTTCCATGCATACTTCATACAGTCTACTGCCTCGATGCAACCAGGAGAGCCAACATCAGCATACTTCTTCTGTATAGTACGCAGTTCCGTTACGGTAGGGAAACGGTTTAAGAATCTACCACCATACATTTGCAGAATGTCAATACAGAATTGTTGAAAGTACTTTCGAACATATTCTTCGGACATGTACACAGCGTCATTCAAGTTGTCTTTTGCCGCGCCGGTGCTCAGTATACGTAGAGATGATAATATTTTCATATCTGTGGGGATGCATTTGTAACCAAGTCCATTTACATGTTGAGACCAGTAGCCAAATCGGTGTTGAAGTAGATCATGTCATAAACGGACGTACAGAATTCATGGAATAGGGAACCAACGTCGAAAAATGTAGTCTGGATACGTTGGATTTGGATTGATTTAATCCCTAATCCACGTAGATATACCACTCTTGAAATTTCTAGAGACGGGAACCCGTCCCGCATAACCTTCGGAGTGTGATGTAGCGCTGACATCACGTACTGTTAACTGAGTCAATAAGGCGGTTAACGCCGATTAGTGTTGCTGTAACACAAAAAAAATCACTTTCAATATTTCTGTTCGGCTTTTCATGTTTTTACATATTCTCAACACTTTCCCATTGTCGATGTTGGTCATATTTGTGTTACGTACTTATTGTACACTCAGTGTTACAATGTTTATTTCCAAATCGCTTATTTTTAGGTTATTTAAGTCGCAGTATAGTTGAAATAATGTTTCCGAAACGATGTTGCAAGAACAGCTTCTATTTTATTGTTGTAAATGTTGTAGACAGGTCGTATATGGGTACGCAGTTGGACATATTATTGAGATGGTTGTGATTTGAGGGATGTGGTGTACTGCCGATTGGAATAGGTACCATGTACTGAGGGTTGAATGTGCGTTTGAGAGAGACTAAGTGAAGGGGGAAAGTACCATAGCACGGAATAAAAACATTGCAGAGAGGGAGAAGTAACATTGTCATGAATCCTCACCTGTACTTGTAATATTATTCTATTACTGTAAAGTGTGGCGCCTCTTTCCACTTACAATTTGACCATAATTGAAACATGTAATTCACATGTTGTTTCAAATGTACAGCATAAACATCTGAATTGGTCTGGAATAGCAAAAAGCCAATCTGGAAAAAAATTCAGATGACATTTTGAATAGCAACACTCCGTTCGGTCTGCTCTCTGCAATCCAATAATTAATGCGTACCAACGAATCTCTAGCTTCCCCTCTTACTACGATAAGTACACTTTTGTAGAAATCAAGACCGCAAGTTGGTGGTTGGCATCTGCGTCATTTTTGTGAGTAAAACAATGGGATTTGTGGACAGCATTGTTTTTATCGCCGTCACCGCAGTCAGGACGGCCTCTAACTTGGCTCCAAAAGATAAAAATGGTTCAAACTTACTTTACTATTTACACAAGAAATGGAAAACGAATCAAGGTGGAGCGGGACAGGATGCGTTACAGATCTATTCTGTTGTATTCGCGGTTGCTGTTGATGATATACCGTATCGACGTAAAACTTTTGTACTCTGTTGCACGGGTGCGCTCATATCATTCGTTAGATTATTCGTAAATGTATATGTCACTTTCCGGACATGCATTACGGGTCCATGTATGGCTGTTAAAGCATTTCTGTATGTAGTCAATAACAACAGAGATTGTTCTACTTGTGCATTACGTTCCGCCTCGGTTGCCAGTGGAGTAGCTAATTTTTCCGTCAAACGCCGTACTTCTTGCCCGTCGTGCAATGTACGATCCTTCGCAACAGCAACCTGCTCTTCCAACTCTAATTGCCGTTTTTTTCAATTCACCAATACGGTCATTAAGCTGTTTGTTCTCATCTTTTTAAATTGTTGCTTGAAACATCTGCACTCGCCCATTTCTTGATTTTAGAAAAGAACGTTTCTACCTGTTTTGGTAGCATCATTCTTGACGAATCCAGTAACGGTTGGAGCACGTAAGATATGCGACCGTACCACCCGCCCGTATCGGAATACACATTATCGCTTATTTCAACATCACTACCACCTCCCTCATCTTCATTATCATCACCTCCTGCAGTACCCGGTTCTACATCGTCCTGGTCTCTTCGTATATACCCCATATCCAACAGTAAATTCTGAACCAATGCACCACATTCAGCAACAGAGCTGGAATCAACATCCAAAAATGGAATTTTTACCTCTGGGAATACCCAAACTCTCCATGACGACAACTAACTTACCTTTAGGTTGTATTCATGCTCTTCCGTAGTCTGCAAGTCCTATATTTCTCCACTTTCCTAGTCATAGTGGACGAAGGGATATAACATATCCCCTTTCAGTGCCGTCCAGTCAACTTCAGATGTTCGGTGAATTGCCAATAATACGTTCTTGAGATTGTAATCTGATGCATAATACAATTGAATTAAATGTCGATCGGTGCATAGTGCTAGTAGATCCGGCGACAATGGTGTCATAATACCGCGGCCATGGCTGTCCGTTAATCGTGGGTTAGAATGTTTTGTAACTCTAATTCCGTATCGGCAACAGTATATATATGTCACAATGAATAGATCTACTTCCTCCTTCTTCACCACTTTCACATAAAGTTCTTTAAATAAGCGATCACCGTATTTATATGGGGAGAAATGCTGATCTGGCAGAACAGGGTACGGTGCTGCTATTAGTGTTGACACTTTCATTCTTTCAACCTAATACGGTACCTCCATGTAGAACTGGGAGCACCTATCTGTGCAAGTTCCAAATCCCCGATATCATGCTAACTCATGAGGACTGAAGGGACAGTTGTCCTTCCAGTATTCCAGTTCGAAGTTTTTCCACGTCTTTCTGATCTTCTCATACTCATTTCAAAACCACCATCCTCCTCCCAGCACTCTCCAAGGTGAAACATATACCACTCCGAAATCGGTCTTGGCAGAATTGTTGGAATTTCTGCAAACGTTTTCCATACTGCAGTTGTCTCATATAATGACGCAATAAAATTTACCGCACGGTATTGGTAGTCAACTTCCTCCAGGCATCGGACCCATGCCGTGTCACATGGTTTCCTCGCAACTCATTTCAACGATTGGATTCCCATATGGGCCCACTGGGGGCCCATACGGGAATCCAAAGAGGTGGCACCTCTTCGTCCATCTGACCTGCCTTGACATTCTACCATCACCTCCATCAGCATGTGGCCCATTCGGTAAATCTGCCATTGCCTCATATCTCAACCCGTCGAACAACCGATCGGTTGCACAAATATTAATGTACTCATTAACCTAATACGGTGGTCGCCCTTTTCTTCCAGTACCATTTCTTTTAAAGCGATGTTCCTGCACCATGTTTTATTTGCGAAATCAGT
>JAULBU010034953.1:0-15697 GCA_032358235.1 Odonthalia washingtoniensis
CAGATTATTCTCCCACAATAAGAATGTACTGGATGAACGCCAAATGGCTGCACTTGGGCTCGCACCACTTCATATATCCTGATTTCCCAGCAAAGATCCCCTGATCTGACATAAAAAGGGTTCCAAATCTGCTTCTCCCTGCTCCTTGGCCTCCAAATCTGCGCAAAGCAGGTTAGCATCATCCTTATCAACCAGCACCACACCCTGCGGCTCTCTGGACAAGAAGTCAGCTGTTGCGTTCTCCTTTCCAGGTCTACATTTGATTTCAAAATCATACTTGGCGAGAAAAGCCATCCAACGTGCAAGGCGGCCATGTATATCCTTCTTTTTGAAGGTGTAGCTGAGGGCCCTATGATCCGTCACGAGCTTGAACGGATGTGACGACAGAAGGTATATGCGGAACTTCTTCAAGGAGAATATGATGGTCAGAGCTTCTCTCTCGTAGGTTGCATATCGGCTTTCGGCGTCGATCATCGTTCTGCTCGCGAACTGGATCGGATGAAACTTGTACTTATTTTGTGTAAGAATGGCCCGACCGCAAATGAGGACGCATCGGTCTCGACCAAGACTGGTTTCTCGAAATTTGTAAACGCCAAAACAGGGGGCGTCATCAATAATTTCTTCAACGCGACGAATTCCTTGTCCATCGATTCACTCCACACGTATTCCTTCTTCCCAGACGTCTCGGCATGTAGTGGAGGTGACTTTTCCGCAAACCCACGTATGAAGCGTCTATAATAGCCAGCCAATCCCAGGAATCTGCGTGATTCTGTGGTTGTACTGGGTAGAGGGATTTCTTTGATGGCTTGTACCTTCCCACATCTACACTAACACCACTCGAATCGAGCACGTGACCGAACAGATTGACTTGCTCTTGGACAAAGAAAAACTTGGAAACTTTCAACTTAAGGTTGGCGGCAGAGACGTGTTCAAGAACTGTCTTCAAATGTTCAAAATGTTCTTCGATAGTATCCGAAAATACCACAACATCGTCGAGGTACACCCGTACGAAGCTCAAAACCGCGAGGATCTGGTCCATCATGTGTTGGATGGTCGAAGGCGCGTTCATCAGACCAAAATGCATGACTTAAAATTGAAAAGTCTCAAAGTGACATACGACCGTCGTCTTCTCCTTTCAATCCTTGCGTAACCGAACCTGTCAGTATCCTCTAGAGAGGTCGACTGTGGAGAACACCTTTGACCCTTTCAAGTCGTTAAAGATCTGTTGGAGGTTTGGAATAGGCCAACGATCACCCTTCATTCTTTAGTTTAGTGCCCTATAATCAACACAGAAGCTAGTCTTACCATCTTTCTTAGTTCAAATCACTACCGGAAAGGACCACGCTGATGAGGCTGGGGTTATCATCCCAGCATCCAACATCTTGTCTTCCTCCTCACGCACCATCGGATTATCATCTGGGGACATCCTGCGGTCCTTCGAGTAAATCCGTTCAATATTTTTCAACTCAAAACAATGCTCTGCCGGCATGTATGCTTGGCGAAGGTCGTATAATGAGCTAGCTACCGTTTCGCTGCTGATCAACAATTCGAAATACTTCTTCTGATCACCCATTCCCAGGTTATTGAACTAGGACTCGATGTACTTCTCCATCCCCACCTGAATCTTAGTTTCAACTTTCTCCGGCGACTGCTCACCATCCATCTCCGGGCACTTGTCTACGTCACTGTTCATCATGATAATAAACTCGCCTTTCTCACCCTCCGATTCTTCTTTTGACGAGAGCGCGGCAGACGAATCAGAAGTGAAATCCTCACTATCCATCTATTCCGTGACGCGATTTTGCTACATATAATACAGTATCAATGGGAGTTCAATCGCGTGCTCTCCCTCCCTAAACTGTACTTTCCTCTTGCCGAAGTATATGATTCCTCCCAAGTCTTCCATGGTAGGATCACCAATTATGATGTCGAAGAGAGAACCTTCAACCACCAAGAAATCAAAAGCAACCAAGAGGTCTCCTAAAGCAACAGGCACCTCCTTCAGAATACCCACTACCTTCTACTTCACACCCGTAGCGATGTTAATGCTCTTGCAGGTCTCCTTCGGTAGGACCGACAACCTGTCCGTAAAATCCTTCGGCAGAACATTCAGTACGCCCCCAGAATCCATAAGTGCAAAATCGGGCGTCACATAGATGGGTATATTAATCATCTTCAACCTTCTACGCCCATGTCGGGTACGTCCTTCTTCTGCGACCATCCCAATCTTCTGTGGTAGACGGCCAGAAAACAACCGAGTTAAGTTATTCTTCTCATCAACAGCGTCGCCACGAAGAAGTTGCCCGTAGGTTATGCCGGCAGACGTATTTGCTAGTTTCGAGATAGCATCGTATACACGTGAATGACCAGCTAAGTCGTCCTTCTTTCCTCTTCGCACTTTCTGCTTCTCACTACTAGCTGCACGTCTTTCTAGGCGACGCCGTACCAATTTTAGAACAGGAGGTTGGTTGAGAAGGTTGTGTAATGGGGCCTCTTCAACTATTTGATTCTTGGGAATTGGCTCCCCATCCGCTCTTCTTTTTACCGCCATCGCTTCATCATTCTACCCATCTTCCTCGACAAGCACATATACCGAATCATCATCATCTAAATTCTCTCTTATTGGCGAAACATGATCCTGTCCTTCTTTCATTTCTAATGCGACACTCACCACCTCCGTGTTGGAGCAGACTCGAACCCAACAGGTTTCGACTCCATGGCCCATCTTGCCACATCTTTGGAACTTCTTGTCCTTGTTGCAGTTCTTCGAGCAACGATTCGCGCCATAACCTCACTTCTTGCAAAACTAACACGTTCGATCGCGATCATCTCTACCCCTGGTTGAAGTCGATTGTAGCTCGAATTTTCGTATACTGGGGGATGTTGACATTTCTTCATCACCAAAGCCAAACTTGCTAATTGATCTGTGAGAGAGTCTACCTTGGCCTCTACATGGAAGACTCTAGCATCAGGTTGTACCAATACTGTCGGTATCTTCATCTTCATTGCCAAATTATGACGAGAAGACGATGAACCCTGTGCAGACACCTTTTTTGAAACCGATTGATACACTTTCTTCCCTTTTCGAAGTCCTTTATCACTTCTTTCAGCGTTATGTAATCTGTTGCTCCGCGTTAAATAGCAAAAGCTGCCATTTCCGGCACTTGCATCGCAATGTTACACAACAACGCAAACTTTGCCTCCTCATTGAAACCCGCCTTGGTCTCCAAGGCGCCAATTTTGGTCAGCAAGTTATCCAAGTTGTTAGCATCGAAGGTTGATTCCATTGCACGATGAATAGTTTCTTCCGGTGCTACACGAAGAGCAAAATTTTCGACGAAAGCGGCCTTTACTGCCGCAAAGTCCGTTCATTTCATCGTCATTGTTCCGTCCTTCGTGAAGAGTTAGAAGAAGAATTCGAATTCTGGACCTTCTGGATGAGCCATAAATTCTAATACCTTCGCCAAAACTTGCTTTTCACTCATCGCAATGTTCTCGAAGTAGAAGAAGAACATATGGATTTCACCTTCTCTAATGAACACACGTCTTGATTTTGATCTTAAATCGGTGACCCTCCATTACAGTACCATGTTGATGCCAGAAAGGAGCACGAGCCGAAAACCACAGAGAAAATGAAAACCGTTTTTATGAAAGTTCCACCGGAAAGCTGATCGTCCTCCTCCGAGTTGATTCCTTCTTTTATTCTTCTCTTCGCCTAGCCGAAGCTATTACTAACCCTTTTCCTCACTGTTCTCACTCCAGCACGTGTACTATCTCCCACTTGAGATACCAATCTATCTCCAGACATGCTGAACCATTAATCACCCCACGTGTGGTCCAGAATTGCACTATAGTGCCTCCATCACATCCAATCAATTGTGTAGACTACAACACGTTACAAAACAATAAAATTCAGCGCACAACATAAAAAATAAAATTACCGCTCCCACACAAAGTTTTTGGGATCTCTTGGCACGAGAAAACGAAATTTACATGTCTGCTGTTCGTAAATGAAGATTATCGGGAGCGGATGAAGAGGACATTCAAAGTATGGCGATGGATATTTGCCGTAGACGTTGCGGTAAGAATGGATATCCTGGTGGCCGAAAGGACAAGTAATCAGCTGCGATCCCCCATAAATTACCAGCTGGATCACCAGTTCTAGTATATAGACACTTCAGGGATACATGGGAGGGACCACACACTTTTGTAAGTATTAGTGGTGAAACGGCCGTCATCCAAACATCTAGAGGAACGAAGATCTGCTGATCAACATGTATCAAACTCTGGATAAATCCGAACTGGGACGAAGATAGAATGGACGAAACCAGCGCGCTTACCAAGATGACACATGATGAGGATATCGTAAACAGAGGGGATGAAAATGAAAAGAACAATTCACACGATGGTAAGGATGAAGACAAGAAAATTGGGAGATTGGAAAAGGTCGACTTGCTTTCAAAAAACCAAGGGGTCGAGGAGATACACACATTCCACAACGAAGAAACCGACGAGAGAAAGGCACCAGGAAAGAGCACCAAGAAAGAAAAGGAACGATCGGTAGAATTTGTCGAATTAAAAAAGAAGGAACTACAAGGTCTTCTTGAAAATAGAACATTCGTACCCAGAAGTCGTTCGTCTATACTACAGGATGCTCGAGTATTCGGTTCCTGCTTCATCGATGAGCTAAAACGAGCAGAGAGAGTCCTTCGAAAGAATGGCAGACTCGTCTCGCGGAATTACTGTGATGAATGGGCAACCAACATATCTACCAAGGTGCAAACAATTCAACGAACTTCTCAGCGACTGGCGGTGACTCTGGCGGCATCAGTGACGAATATAAACCCATTCACAAGACACGTCACTTAAAGTTACGTCCGCAGTTAATCAAACCTAGTTCGTGATGTGTATATTTCTGAACCCCAGGAGCTAGGATTGCCCTCAGACACGGTGTTGAAAGTGGTCAGGCCTTTGTACAGGATACTAGAGAGCGGTTTACACTGGTATCTCACGTATCTAGACTACTATTTCAGACGGTTAAACATGGTAAATTCCAAGACATATCCTTGACTGCTAGTACGTCACGAGCAAAATGAACTAGTGCGATTCGTCATATTACAATTCGATGAATCATTTACCATGGGAACGGAGGAGTTCATAAAGGAAGAAGAAGCCGCCTTGAAACGATTTATAGGCTAGGAAAAAGACCTATTATCCGAAGTACCAGACTCATTCAACGGAATCATGGTGACAAAAACAACAGATGGATGCATACCAATTAACCAACCCTACAAAATCGACAAACTATCAAACTCGGAAAACTAAAAGGCATTCTCAATCCAACGTGCCTCAGGCCAGTACATTGGAATCGGCACCAGACCCAAGGTATGCGCCAATATTCAACTGATAAGTTCCGGGAACCGAAGAGTCCACGCCAGAAGAATTCAAGACGCCGTTGAAAACCATAGCCCACATGAACAGAACTGAAGACCTCGGCCTGACATATAATAAGTTGGACATGGACACAATGCGACTAGTGGTTATCTCCGACGCATCATTTGAAAATGAGAGAAACCTCTGCAGCCAATTAGGATTCGTCATAATAATGGTCGACGCAGACGAAAATGCAAATTTGATCCATCACAGATCCAACCGTTGACGAAGAGTAACACGCTCTATTCCTACCGTATAAATACACGCGCTGGTGCTAGGATTCTATAACTCATTAGTTTTTAGAGAGATGTTGAAGGAAATATAGGGAGAGATGTGCAGCTGGATGCTCGAGTGGATAGTCGCTCGGGTTTCGACGTAATCGAAAAAGGCGGGAGCATGCAGAGGAGAGACTGCAGATAGATTTTGTGCGTTACACCAATCGTACGCAAACGTGGAATTAGATCGCATTAGATGGATACCGTGGTATCAGTAACCCTGCTGACGCATTGACAAAAATCGCAGCTTGCTCGCCCTCATCATTATCTACGTTGATGACGAACAACAGGTCAGAAATCAGCCCAATCGGTTATGCATCCATCAAGAACGAGAATCGCATGATCTAAAAATAAAAAGCCGCCAATGTCTATTCGATCGACTAAAACGGTTCCATCATGCAATAAGGGTTTAGACTGAAGCCGGGAGGAGGATCGGTGTGACGGCGATGAAATAGGCAATGGGATAAAAGGGGGAATTACACTAGCAGGATAAAGATTGAATTAAGTATACGGTGAGACATATACAAATACGATATGTGTAATGCATTGCAAACCTGTAGTTCCTCGAAAGGGGCCGGTACTGGGAACTACTTACACTAATTCTTGTCATTTTTCCTTTTTTCCCTTTCCTGTTTTTGTTTTAATTTTCCTTTATTTCTGCGCTCTAACACGTGTCATGCTTACATACCAGAGTACTTTAGTCCACGGGTCTGTGAGCACGACAGTTTTTTATGCAATAAAAACCGTCTCGCCTTCGCCAACAAGCGCCGACTGGACGGGCATCTTTCTTCTAGTTAAGACCTCGACCGCAAACCTTCGCCTCAACGCACATCAACCGTAGCGAAACAACTACAAGACGGACCCCCCAAACGGGCAGGATAAGGACAACCTATCAGTGCTCCCCTACGTGTGCGCCCACTCAAAGGTGCCACTGGTTGTGTTGAAGCACGAGACTGTATGTACTCCCGCCCTCGTCTCCGCGACGGTGTTACAGTCCACCGTTGCGTTGAGCATACTTTCCGCTCTTCCAACCCATCTACCAACCGGTACCCTCTTCATTTGCGCTGTGTGGTGTACTACAAAACCTCACCTCAATTTAGGATTACCAGCACAGACTTCGGTACTGGAGCAAAACCCGACGTGTATCAAATGAGTAACACGACCACCTCAATACTATATACTGTAAGTACACGTGTGAATTCCAACTTAACTCAAGAACGATGAGATCGACCGTATTCATACAGAGAAAGGTGGAGGAACTAAAAATAAACTTAACATCGGTATGTCGAATCGTATCCTTCGGTTCGATTGCGTTGACAAGTTTGTGCCGCACGACCCGGAGCGAGATTGACATAGATGTGAAAGTTGGAGTTGCGGGTTGAGCGATGATGTTGGTTCATGTTGACGACGTTGATTGTAGATGATGCTGGCTATTGATGATGACGATCATGATAATGATATTGATTGTCGACGTTTAGTGATGATGATAATCATCGATAATATTGATTGTAAACGGTTGATGATGATGATGATGATGATGATGATGATGATGATGATGATGATGATGATGATGATGATGATGATTATATTGATGATTATATTGATGATGTTGATCATTGACAACGGTGATTGAAGACTTATTTTTATTACTGTGATAATAAATACCAATTCTTGAATGATGTAGATTGTTGGTGATGATTATGGAAGAAAAGGTGCGAGTCCTACGTCGATTACTGACGTCGATGCTGCTGGCGAGAATGAAAACTAGAGGTGATGAGAAGAACATGACACTAAGAAATAAGAAGAGGTTTTGGCGTATCAATGTTTAAAGGGATTACACCATCTCAAATACAGTGAGAACATAGAAGTGCATAAGAGACGAAATATCACTCAATTAACGAGTGATACATATCACACGATACACGTGTGGGAAAATCAATGTACCCTACACTAATATTTACGTTTCCTAGCGACAGTATTTTGCTCATTTGCTTTTTTAACATTAGCATTAGTTTACATCTCAACAGTAGGATCTCATTGACAGGTGTGTCACATTTTTCTAGTTGGAATTAATTCTGATTCAAGTATACATACCAAGCCTCCGCACGAAGGAGAAGAATATTAATGTCGGTAGACATAATACGAAAACAAACTTAATCCCATCTTCAAAGCAAACTGAATTGACCTTAGTTTATATCAAGAGATTTGACAGAACCTGCGGCGGAGAGATCTACGCGAAACACGCCAGAGGACAGATTAATCCCCGTTGGGAGGGGCCAGGTAATCCCCACGTTGATAAACGTGCCCGATTGCCGTCGATTTCTTGTTCCGATCGACGAAGCACATCCGTGTCTTCAATCAGAGCAGCTCGCAAATCTACCTATTTCTGGTAGAGCACCTGATCAAACTCGCAGATCGACGATCAGCGGTTATTTACCTCACTTACTTGCCTCTTCCCTTTTCTTTGCACAAATCCTAACTTATTCACATACAGAGGTATTTTCCGAAGGGACCGTTGGCATTACGTTTGACTCATTGTTTTGATTTTTCAGGGTTGTTTTCGACACAGTACACTTTATCACCAAATTAACATCAAAGCAGGAGATCACTCTGACGCTACACCAGGCAACGGCTATCACGTTAAAAGGGCACGCAGCATCACTGAAAGGTGATACTTGCGTCCCTTATTTGGAAACTCCTAACTGCAGGCCGCGAACAGGGCTCAAAGATTCTCGTCAACCAAGAACAGGATCAGTTAATCAAACCCGCACGGCGAATGAAGTAATTGGTACGGTAAGATTTGAAGAGCGAACAGTTCACCATTCAGGTTGGCGGACAACAGACTTACAGGAAGCAGTAGAAACACTTACATTGACTTAAAGTTACACCTTAATTAAGACACGCTCCGATTCAATTAGGACAGTGGGTGGACGGCTTAGGGCTACACGTGTCAGATTAATCAGCCAGGCTGGAGGAATAAATCAAAGCCACATTGGATAAATACACCACCAACCACCACAATAAGTAATAAATTATAAACCAATATCCACGACAATAATAAATTATAACCACCACCACAATAGTCGCTTATCCTAATAAGATAACCACCGCAAAAGCAATGTAAAAGCCACCGCGAGTTAACCACTACCATACCACCTACAACAATAATTAATAACCACCACCACTGTCTAATATTCCATTCGATACAGTCGGGACGTTTGCATGATTTACGAAGGCTCGGCATGCACTTATCAAGGTATGCGAATCCAGACGCCTACACTAAATTTTGGGCTACCGAACTGATCAATATGCAATTCGCATTCCAGTACATTAGAAATTACGAACAGTGAAATGACACACGTATAAGGTTGAACAAGCAATTTGAATTCCAGCACGTTAGCAGTTACTAACAGTGTGGAACGACACACGTGTAAGATTGACTTCCAGACTGACCACGGGATTGGTATTTATATCACGACCGATTCGGCCAGGAGAACGAATAAAAGAGTTAGAATTTACCAAGAAAAACCAGAAGCACCCGCCGACAACCTTTGAACCTAACCGTCAAATTAGGGAAAGGGAGACCCGAACCGCAACACGCACTGGGTAGCCTAATCATTTACGTCAGGAGACAAAGTGACCCCACGTGCCCCCACGTGTGCCCGTTCACTTCAGCCGCGACTCGAGCTGAGAAAAGTTACAAGTTAGTACCTTTGTTTATCATCCCGTAAAGGTTCGTAATTGACCCAGGGCTGATATTCACACCGCTTTCTACCGGGACAGTGGAACAGAAATAAACCAGAGTAGCCCCCCAAATCTAACCCTATATCCAACTCGTCACCCAGCCCCACACTGCCCATCGATCCTGGAAGCCCACGGCTACCGACTTTTTCGACAGTCACCACTACAACAATGATCTCTCATAATAAGTCAATCACCACCACCACAATTATAATAATTAATAACCACAACCACCATAAAAATAATTAATACCCATCACCACCACAATAATAATAATAATTATTATTAACAACCAATCACCAATCACCACCATGACAATTAATATTAAAAAGCACAAACCATCATTAATATGCACCGCCACAATACCACTATTACAATAATTAATAACCACCACCATCACAACCATTAATATCCACCCACCAGAACCACCACCACAATAATTAATGATAATATTAACCGTTTTAGGATGGGAAGGTTTTAACAGAGAGCATTGTATAGCTAAAAGAAAAGTACAGAAGGGAGTAAAAACGTCGTAAAACGATTAAAAATTAGGAAAATGAAAATCTGTAACTATATAAAAAATTTCCAAATCTGGTTTTAAATTTTGATTGACATGGCAAATGACATATGTGATGTGTATAACGGCATTATTTGAATTTTGAAGTTTCAAATTTTGCATTTCAACGATTGAATTGTTGTTTTGTTTCATGCCATGCGGACCGGTCATGGAAACTCCAAATGCGAGGGAACATCCCCACAACCATCAACCTGAAATTCACAGGCACGACTAAAACATCAAACATCTAGTATAGGAACTCTACTATTCACAAATAACCACAGCTATCAATTTGCGAATCAGGCACGAAAGAGGAATTCGCCCTTTCAATGGAAGAAGTGCATCCCCGAGAAGTCAATAGGGGAGAAGAAAAATAGATGCCGAAGGATGTTCAGGTCATCATTTACTTGACCTGAACAAGTGTGAATCGGGAACGGCACAAGAAAATGAAAATGAAAATGAATACGCAACAAATAATATTTTAGTTGATGATAGTATTGGTAGTGATGAAACTGAAAATTTCAAACCGAGTTGAGCATGAAAAATGAAGTATGTTATAAAAATGAACGACTGTATGTCGACTAATCGTGCAATTCATATGAATTACACAATAAAAAACAGTGGAAACAATTTAGGAAATGGTATCAAATGTTGCAAAACAAGAATTTAGAGTAGTGGGGATGCAAGAAAAAGAAAAAGAAAAAGAAAAGTGAGTGAAGAAATAAAAGATGAAGCGTGTGAAGGACACGTTGTTGTATGCTTAGTTTGTGGAGCCTCACCATGCTACTGGAAGCATTATAGTGAGGAAGTCATAGCGAAGAAGGAAGCGATGGCATCTGAGCAGGATTATGGGAGTGATGACCGACACTTAACTCGCTAATTGGCATACAAATCATACACATTTGAAAAGTGCGTATTCCCCGAAATTTTATCCCAATTCAACTTCTCAATTGTATTCTTGAGGCCATTAGTCGTTAATGGCCTTATTCCGTTGGTTCGTAAATGGGTTTCAAAGAAGAATGATTAAAAAGGTCATGTTTGTGAATTTATATTTCACATCAGATAACTTATTACAGAAACGAATTCATGAAGAATATGGTACTTTGGCATTTTCCAAGGCATTTACACATTTATCATTTATATTGCGACGATTGCCTTTTTGAATTCTTGATTCCTCATTTGTGGTTTTCAAAGCACATCGGGATTTCTTTCCTTCAATTCCTTCTTTTTATTGAATTACGTGAAACAGTTTAGGTGAAATCCCGTTGTACATTCTTCACATCCGTACACTGTCCATTTAGGAAGTGCGTCATCTTTCGTTATCTTACAAATATAGCAAAGGGTATATTTGCTATCACTATTCACATGAAGGGTGTGTTCAGACATTTCGTCCACTTGGTCAGGTTAATTACTATTTCCAGTACTAAAAACAGTCGGTCTATTTGTCGCCTTCCTCATTCCTGCTTCCAGAAAAGGTTCCACCATTTGAACCGCAATGCGTCTTTTAAATTCGCGTATGCTACATAAATTCTCTCCGAGTACTCTAATATTTTTCAATACTGTGAAATCATTTTGTTAGAGGCATCCAAAAGACAAGTAAAGAGTTACATATTCACTCTCTTCTTCTTCTTCATTATGTAGTTAGTCAATCGGAATTGGTCTAACCGATCGACGGAATTCATAAATAAATTATCGGTTATGATGGGTGATGGAACTTGTAAACTTGTACGTGTCATAGCCTCAGTTCCTAGCAATCTCTTTAACGTTGCAAAAAATGTACGGATAATTTAGTGTATTCTCAATCCCCTTCTACATCAACCCGTGGTGTACAGGCTAAATCATTCGTATAAAAGGGAACAACTTTTCTGTCTTTGAAGAGAATATATCCGTATTTTCGGCCCTAGTTGGTTCGGCACCTGTAACTGTTGGTTTATCTAACACTGCTACAAACAACTGCGTCCCACGTTGAGAAATCTGCAGAATATTTACGGCCTTTTAAGAGACCGACGGTTGAAATCATCGACAACATTCATTCATATTGTTCCCAACATTTTTCTTCAACGTCCGTCATCACTAGTAGTTACTTGGCAAGCAGATTAGGTACATAAATTGTCAGTGACGTACAGACGACCTCCCACTGCTGGATATACTTTTCTCTGATGAGACAACTGCAAGCACCACAAAGCTGATGGGCTTCCTTTACGTACCAGATTCTCATCAACTTTCTTATCATAAACACTTCTAAGTTCCCGAAACAGTGTGTAATACCCGACTGGGGGAGGAATTCTAATTTTATTTCAGGAATTTTTATCTCACATACTGTGTAGATACGGAACATCCCATACAACAACTATGTAGTACCCGATCCCGAACTCTATGGGCTTTGACTTCATATACGATTGGGCGGCTGTCCTCTCTTTGCATCTGATCGTACTCTCATCGAAAGAGCTGACACCAACTGATACAGCTAAGGATGTACAGTTTCTACGAAAATGTTCACTCATGGCGCGAGAGTTCCAAAGATGATACAAAATAACTTCATATCTGGTGTATCTTCGATATGGTTGAAGCATTGCACGTATTTTGAGACATCTGTCCGGACTAATGAATTTTTGAAAGTCGTGATTGTCGAGGAATAAACGCAACAAAAACGGTACTGTACGTGACGTTGTACAATCAACTTCGTGATTTGTGCAGTACAGTCTAATCAACGGAGATGTAGTTTAAACGGAGATGTAGGAGCATATGCAGGTAAGATCAATGTGTCAAGATAATATGCAGTTATCGAATGAACTTTGGGAGTACGTTAGTATAGGCAAGTAGCTCCAGTTGATGTAAGAGGATAGGCAGATAAGATTACTGTGTAATGATAATATGCAGTTAGCGAGTAAAGTGTGTGAAAGGGCTTTGAGTAGGCAATCTGTTCAAATAGGATGAAGGAAAGGAGCCTGGTAGTCGCAACAATGGAGGGAGACAGAGTGAGGAAAAGGGGGTTTGTGAGTAAAGTACGTATTGACAACAGCGGTGCTTCAAACGTAAGTGGGAGCTCGTGACAATATAAACTGTTTGGTGACTTCTTGCGACTGGTGACAACACCGGGTCGGCAACTAATACAAACGTGATTTTAGTAAAAGTAAAGTGTAAAAGTAGTGAAAAGAGATAGAAAGGGGAAAATAGAAAGATGCCAAATGACGTTCTTATACTAAATGAGAACGTTAAAAATCCGAGTGCAGGACAGTAATAATTGGGTGTTGAAGCTTGAAGTGAATCGTGTACAAGAAAGATCCAGTCGAGATTAGGTGGAAGATTCCGGAGTAAAGGAAGGTTACAGATATTGTGGCTTGAAGTTTGAAGTAAAATGTGTACAGCTAAGTTCCAGTCGGGATGGGGTGGAAGATTTCAGCATGGAAGAAGGTCAAAAATAGTGCGGTCTTTGTTGATAAGATAGATTAATACTACTGTACTTACACAGTTCCCTCCATTCGGGTGTTTTTCACCTTGACGTTACCGAGGGGAATTATTGAATTGTCTAAATTAAACGTGTTATCACAAATTGGTGGATCAACATAATTTAATCCAAAGCGGAATTATGATTGCCATCTTATTTCATATGTTATCAGATGTATATCTATAGATGAGGATGTGGTAAGAATAAAAGGAAAAAGTGACTACCGCAATGTTTGTATAAAAAAGACAAAGAGATGGTAAGAGAGTGAAGCGAAGGAGAGAAGATAAGGGTTCGGTTTATCACGTATCAGAAGAGTAACGTATCCATTGCACAGGATCAGGAGTATGGCGGTTGGTTTCAATCATTGATAGCAACGCTATTTGTGTCATAGGTTTTTCAAGGCCGTCCGCCAGATTGTTTTCTGAGCGGACCAAACCTATATTTGAGATCTCCTTGTTTGAAAAACCAATCCTTGCTAAAGAACTGTCTAACATCAGTTGCTTGTCGGAAGTGCGACTGCCCTTGCCGATGACGGCGAAAAGAGACTTTAAATCTGTAAAAAGCTCCAAGTTGATCGAATGTCTTGTTAATGTGGTGAGTTAAGATTTTGAAGTGTAGGCTACGAGGAAGAGATCTGCAAAAGCTATGACTTCTGAACCCATTGCCAATCTGCAGAGTCTCTTTGTGTATGAACTGCAAATAGTGTGGGTAAAGTCAAAAGTAGTTGAAAGATCGACGGAAAAGGGGTACAGGGAAAGTGCAGAGTAGCGTAGAGCGATTGTTTCTTTATTTCGTAAAAGATCGATGCCGAAAAAAGATGATTGCGAAAGACCGCTACTCGATCTCTTATAAAGTAAATTACTTACAATTCACATTACTAGTATGTTGTCGTGATAGTTGTAGATTGAATGGCAATCTGTATTGGTTTTTAATAATCTCTCTCATAAAGTGAAGATGTGAGAGAGCTAGGTATATAATGAAAAGATGAACTAAATACATCTCACCGAGAGCCAAAAACATTGAGATAAAGGCCGATATTGTTCATTTATTCCTACTGCACATACACATAACAAATTATTTGTCTTTTGCAGTCACGTACTACACGTTTCGTATCACTACATGTACGTTCGTCTCTAAGTCACAGAGCAACTAAACCTGTCGACATCGTACCTTTGTCACAATGTCACGAAACAAATAGTGTGTCGGCTACAGTTGCGTACTCGTATTAATATCTGACTACTACTCATTACTTTACCGACCTTTTTAGTTTTATTGCGCCTAATAGAGGCCTCCTTTGTCCTATAGAGAAAGTTCTCTGAGCACCTTTTCTCAACTCGTCTGGTCTTCACTCATCAATCCAACTAATATTTTATATACTCTTCCCTCTCCCCCATACCTCATCTTTTTTGAACAACAGATATATATGGAAGATTATTGACAGAGAGCCAATATAGTCATATCGTGCTCTCAGAATAGAATGGAAAAATAGTCGTACTTGCTCTCTAAATAGATGTCAAATAATTACACATTGTACTTTTTGCAATAATTAAAGGTCATATACACTGTGCTCTCACACTAATAACTGGAGAGTAAAATGTAAAGGAATCAAGCTATTATTTCTACGAGCTGGTAAAAATAATAAGAGTAAAATATAAAAATTAAAGAGATTAAAACAATTACAATTTCCGAGTGTAATACACAGAAATTCATACTCTTCGCCTTGTAACATCTGAAGACTAGGGGGGATAACTTCCCAAGAAGAATTGGTGAGGAGAATAACGAAAGCAAGCTTTGCTGATAAATCTGAATTATTGCTGAACGAAGCATCTAAATATCTGATTAATTAGAGATTTGAAAGGTCCAATTTTGAAATGTTAACTTCTTTAATTAATTTGAGGGTTGAAAGGTCCAATTTTGAAATGTTAACTTCTTTAATTATTTTTAATGTCACCATCCTAAAAGTGTCGAATACATTTCTTTAACCGTCCTAGTCACGAAATATCCAATGTTTGTTGCATTCTGCGTATAACAAACTACCGATACGGCTCTTTCTACCGGAATGCCGAATTTACATTCTATGACAATATCTGTATTCGCTTCAAATTTTTGAAAGAGGATGTTTAAAAGATGTATAAACATAGAGACATCATACCTCGTTGCACCTAGATTAGTGATCGAAGCATACACATGACGTCAGGTCTAGAGCATGTTCTTTCAGCGATGTTTGAGAGCGAAGACCAAATT
>JAULBU010034964.1:0-15697 GCA_032358235.1 Odonthalia washingtoniensis
TACATTTTCTGTGTCAATGGCATGTATGCTACTACCAAAACACAGAAAATTTGTTGGGGGTGATATGGCTGATTTATGTTTGGAACTATGTTGGATTCCACTGGTTATAAATTTTTTCGGCACTTACTCAACGATAATCCAGACATTGTCGGCACGGAAGAAGATATTCAAGCTGCACGGTAATTTCTTATACATGTGGATGCCATTAATGTTAAAAAAAAGAAAGGATATTAGTAGATTCCTGGCTGGAGTTCCTACTGTTCAGAAATTCCGAGTCATATTCGTCACTTCGTTTCCCCAGTATATTGGGGATCCTAATATATACAACAATGGTATTCCAATTTCTTGGAATATGTGGAGATTATCGTAGAAGAATTCATTTCTTGAAATACCAATAGAAGCGTTACTTGTTCTGGAAGAAGGGGCTTCATTTTTGAGCGGTAAACCGTCCACTGTCAAACACTGCAAGGCTGGTTTAAGTGTTTTCGCAGAAAAGTCGTTTGCCCAAGATCCAATTATCGGTTATTACTACGGAACTTTCGTTTACCAAAATATTGGGAAAAGCACTTCTCTTACAGAGACATATGACGAGGGGTTGCTTTCTGGAACAAGATCCCAGTTCATGAAATTTGATTCTAACTGTACACATAAATTTTCCGCCGCAGACGGAAGCAAGAAGAGGATATAGATTGTAGCAATACCACGGTGCGTAACAAGATACATCAATGATTGCGCTTATCTACCTGGTGATGATGACCCAAGACTTGAAAATTGCATTTTTGCGCAAAATAAGAAGTTGAGAACAGATGTAGTTGTAACATCGTATAATACTTTGGAGATCCGGTCGTTACATCCCATTACAAAGGGTAACGAAATTTTCCTTGATTGCTGTTGCGATCATGTTCATCATGTTGACACCAATTAGTATATTCTTATTATATATTGTTCATCAATATTTATTAAAAGTAGTATTTTCATAGCATTATCGAAAATAGCAATTCCCCCTTTATCCATCTGCACCATGCCCTAACAAATATTTCAATCATAGTCTTACTTATCACAATATGGTTCTTACATATGTTTCGATTTCCATCCCATCCCGTAAAAAATAATGTTGCCGTTTATTCAGCTGTTACAATCTCTTCCAAATAAAAAATGGATAAAAACATTTATATCCAAATTTTGTGACATCCTGTGTCATTTTTTGGTTGTAAAACGTTTTAGTGAAAAATTCTCATTTGTGGTACATATTGAATTCTTACATATTATGAAATAATATGGATGAAAACAGAACATTGTTCTGTTTTCGTCCATTTTCTTACCTAATATGTAAGAAAACGGAATGTTATTCCAATTTTTTCTCCGCAGTGTGACGGGCCGTCGCATGGCCTAATAAAAATTATTCGCAATGGATATGATATTCAACTGCCTGTTTTTGAAAAATGGATTGTTTTATAATTATTCTCTCGAGATTGAATACGGTAATATGTATTTAAAACAAAATATTGAAGGAAACATTGACAATCCCAAATTTCAGTGACCAGTGGCTGGAGTTCAATTAAACGACGAAAGGTTTTTCAGACATAATAATGCTCTTTTGTGACATGTATATGAAGCTAAAGAAGGAAAGTTAAAATAATCAATTTATATATAATGAAATCTACATTTGCAAGGAACAGCTTTATTTATAGCATCATGTCGCTCGCAGCTCCGGACACGCAACATAGCTTTTAACGTTTAAAAATATGGGGAAATCTAATTCAAATACAAAATTATGTATGAGTAATATCATACAACAGTGAGAATTTCCGTGAAAATGAACTTACTATGTGAAAACGAACATAAACCGGGACTTTTTCAGAAAACACGCCTATAACAAGGGGAAACAAAACAATTCCGAGGAGACAATTTTTTCTCCGTTTTACTTTCTTCGGATATAGTTTTCTTTTCGGAAGTAGTACATGTTTAGGCGGATATAGAATCGGGGTTCATGTTCGGGGGGTCATCGACGGAGATGGGTCTATCATTGGCTATATAATGTGCAATGCATGGTCTAGACGGGGACTGATTCGTCCCCTTCGGTGTCCTTTTATATGCGCACACCGAATCCCTAACTTCTATCCATACCTTAATTTCTTCCCTTTCTTTTTTTATATCTCACATCTTCTCAGGCGAATACGGAATCGGAGTTCATGTTCGGGTGGTTATCAAAGGAGATGGGTCTGTCCTTGGCTATATCATGTGCAAGACATGGCCAACAGGTTTCTTACGATTTCTTCAATGTTTCTTCTGTTATACCCACATTCCCATGTCATGTTTATTGATATACAAATTTATAATCTATTATCTCTTAATGATTGTTCTATTTGTGAAGTCTCTATTACAACAGATTAACATGGTACCGTACCATTTTATTCCAGCACTGCTAGGAGATGGGACATCTCCTAGCAGTGATGGAATGATATTCTAGTTGCAAATCATGTGGATATCAAACTGGGAACGTTTCGGTTATATACAATCTCTTTCTTTTCTAGATATATTGTTTTTAATTATTTCACTTTTTTGAAAAAAGAAATACGATAGAATAAAACCCCGATTTAGACAATTTGAGCAATGTTATTGACCATGGTGAAGCGACTTCGTCTGTTTCTATTACTGCGTCGTAGTAGTTTCGGTGAAAAAGGATTCGCCAGATGGATCTTAGAAACTTAAAGAGGTTGGGGGTGCAGCACAAAATTATAGTGTTGTTGTAACGGAAAAGTTGTTTTGAAAAAATAATTATGAAAAAGTAAAAGAGTTGATAAAATTTTCAATAAAGTAGAAGAAAAATTTAAGAGTCTGTTTTGTTTGTGGTGGTTCCCCATTTTACTGAAAGTAGTATGAAATTGAGTTAATCGAGAAGATTAAACCACTGCTTTCAGACAAAGAAATGAAGGAAGGCGTAAGAAATTTGTTGCGCAAAAAAATCATACAAATGCCACATCCTATAGAAGCGCGGATATTTTCGAAAGTTAAATCTTATACAATTCCTCAATTTTTTTAAAATCTAATAAGTAGTCAATAACCTGAAAAAGTTGGAAAATCATTACATTCAAATATCGATACAGCAATGAACTTTATTTATGTATATAGAAAATTTCCACACACTTATGATCATCATTTAATGATGATCATAAGTGGTTTTTCTTTTTTACATTGAATGCCAATTGTAATATGTTTTATCCCTTCATTTTTATTTTATTTTTCCCATTTCTCTGTTTTCTCCACACCCAAAATTAAAACTACAATAATGTACCATTCTCCATTCCACCTTATCCATGATAACAATTACCTGTTCCCATATACACCGTGGCACAACCCAATCTTGTAGATATTTTACAGTTGAGAAACTCATCAACAGTTGTGTCAATATCTGAATCACTCTGCCTCACTTTCTTCTTCTTCGTCATTCTTTTCCCATTTTTAGTCAATTTCTAGACTGACTAACAAAATCGACGACATTTTTCTTTGCTCCCACATAATTTTGACCTCCATATTTTGTCAAAGATTCGAAATTGTCTCCATCCATATTTGAAATAGAACATAATAATTCATTACTTCCTTTTCGTTCAATATGTTTTCTCCGTTACCTCCTGATGAACTTACTCCTTACGATCTCTAGTTCCCTCTCACTCACTCCATTTTTATCGGTATGTCTTGATAAAATTTGTAAACACTTTCAAAATTTTTACAAACTTGAGAATTTATCCCTCTTACTTCTCTCTCAATAAATATACTATGAATCATTTCTTTCTCCTCTTTCTTCTTCCCATACTATAAAAACAATTATTTCCAAATTTCTGATGTTTCCGGAAGGCAATACCCACGTTTTCTTGTACCTTTCCAAGCCTGTAACATACTTTAATTCCCCTTTTCAACCTTTATCGATTCAAATAATTTATTCAGTCCCAATATACCTTTTCAATTGTGCAAGACCATAAGTACATATCAGAGTAAATTCTAAAATTGCGTTGACAACATTTCTACGTGTTTCTGCAAGATCATTCGTTTATAATACTACTAATTTCCTACCCTTAAATACCACGTATCCGGTTTTTCCGGACAAAAAGGTTCTGTCTTTACCTCATCAGATTTTTTTTAAAGTGTACCGCCAATAACCACGAGAACCGTTCCAACAAATGCATAATTTGTATCACTATTTTTTCAGCTCTATTAACTGTACGAACTACATTCATAAGTACTTTCCTCAACATTCTCGCTTCCCTTTCCTTCGTAATTACAATTTTCTCCTCAATTATATGTCTATTATAAAAACATCAGGAGGGCCGTCCAATTTTTCAATTTTAGAGTATAACTTACGTTTTCAAACTCCTCTCAGGTCCACAAATATATTTTAGTATGCGACAGGTGGTGTTATACCATTACTGTTACCTTAATTCTTATGGAACATGGATTGTACATAAGTAAGATGCCATCCAACCACTAAATAATATCTGATCCCGAACTTGACTGGTTTAGACTTTATATAACTTCTGGTATAGGAACATCCTTTACGTTTTCGGAACTTTCATCCGAAGAACTTACACCCATTTTACCCGCCCTGGATGATAATATCTTCAGTAAAGTCTTGTTCATTGCGCATGAGTGCGACATAAGATCCATAACATCTTCGTTATGTCAGAAGGTTGCATATACGTTTTAGTAAAGTACTACTTTTTAAACATCTGTCCCTGTCCATACTATTACTAAAATCCTGATGTCCGTTGAACGGTTTTGTACACCAATGATCCTTCCCATAATCCAATTGATAAATTGATATATATTGCAAATTTCTTGACCCATATAAACTGTTATTCTTTGTTGAGTTATGTCTATTTAATCGATCGACTCTTTCTACTCATATTACAAGTTGTCCATTTCCAGAACATTCTCGAAGAGAGAGCGTGCTCTCTGTCTCTCTCTCTCTTCGCGTGCGCGTGCTCTTGCGCGTGCACGGTCTATAAACATATTGAAAAGAGTCAAATTCTTTTTCTATCTTATATTAACTGGCTGCTACAATCTTTTTTGTAGTACATGTAGTTTGCTCTGGGCAGCCGACGTTACAATTTCCTCAACCGAAGTTTTGATATTTGTTTCGTTGCACAGCTTGGACTTTGGCTATTTTCACTTCTCCCACCCCCGTCTTCTTCTTGTTCGTCGTCCATCCACGTACCTACCAAATCATAATTAGAGCCGTTATCCACAAATAACGATTTTTTGAAAACGATAAAACATTTTCAATGACCAATTTTCACGTTTCTAATTTCAGTTATTCACATAACGGTAGAATAATGACACCCACACCCACAAACTAAAACACCAGTAGAATAAAAAGACTAGCTACCAAATGACATAAGCATGGACTCAGATGGAAGTTCATCATCGTCATGCCGATTGAAAAACCGAACGAAACTTATTGAAATTATGTCAAGGCGAATATTAATCACGATCGCGCTGTTGGTTGATCATTTCCATTCAAGTGCGCGCCGCCACCCAACGGGTCCTCTCGTAAAGCCGGTGCGAAAAGAGTGGGAGGAATACGTCGCGCGAGATGGACCTTGTGTCCTCAGACGAATTTATTGGCTCTACATTGGATCATTTAATAATCTTCTTGAATAAATAAGACCGTACACCACGACGGACAACATTGATATGGCAGTCGGATCATGTGGATCCCCGATCTGTGCCGAAGTTCGGTTAGCATTGACTCTACGATATTTGGCAGGAGTACAGGTTTGGCATATACAAAGTACCTTTGTAACATCTGTCTGAGAGTTCTACCGGTCGCTCTGGAAAGTTGTTGATACCATAAATCGGCTGTATAGTATTTAGTTTGACATTATCTACACCTTGAATCTGCAAAATATGGAGGAATGTTTTGCAATGAAGTCAAGACATAATGTAATAAGAGGCGCCGTCGGGGCACTGGATGGATGTGTGATATGAACGAAAAGTCCAGGTTCATACGTATTGAATCCGAACAGATATTATTGTGCGCGAAAGGAGAAGTATGATTTACTTCTCATAGCTATAGCGGATGCAAATCGAAAGATAATTTTGTTTGATCTGATCTGCACTCCAACCACTCATGATTCACTGGCATGGTCTATAACCGAACTTTATTATCGTATAGATAAAGGAGAGTTACCAGAACCCTTCTTCATACTTGGCGATAGAGCCTTCACATGCACTCTCAGTATCATTGTCCCAGGAACGGATGACAACTTTAATTTTGAACAAAGTTCACTTCGCATTAATGTGGATTGTGCTTCCTGTGAACTGATAAAACGGTGGGGAGTTCTTTGGCGGAGACTTGAAGTGAAGCCTTGCAAGATTGCAGCACTTAGAGGTTGTTGCATTAGACTTCACAACTACTGCATCTACAGACGTCTGGATTTGGAACAAGAATTGAAAGCAGAAGGTATAGTAGAGTTACCACCAGCGGTGTCATTACTTGCACCAAGATTAGGTGTAAGTGGATCATCAGTGGACTATATGCACTCGGAGTGTAGATGCATAAATTGCAGTGCTCACAGTTGTAAAGTTAAAAAGAAAGCATTTGTTTCACACCAAATTGAGCTAGAAGAATCAGTAAGATGTGAACGTCTTGTAAGATCGTATAGAAGACAATAAAGTTGATCTGTAATTGGTACTTTTTGACACCACCAAGTCCGTTGGCATTTCCGGTTCCTTTTCTGGCAGACCAAACTTGTCATTTTCATCATGCTTGGTTGTTTCATGCTAGATTTTTTCATGCATGGTGTTATACGCAGTTAGAGGTGCGGGAGATAGAGCGTGTGATGAGGGATTTGATCTCGCTGAAGCAGATGATTTTTCAGCAACAGTCACAAGTTCTGCCATTTGTATCTCAATACGATTCATTTGAGATTGATTAGCTGATTTTAGAAAAGGTGGGATCCCATTGTTACTGAGAGCTGTGTAAATATCTACATACTCTTGATGTAAACGTGTGTAAGTCTCCGAGTCACATTTCTGATGTTTCACACGATTCAGAGATTGTTCCTCCTCTTTAATCTCATATTTAAATGTCGTTGAAGATATTTCAAAGATTTTGTCACAGCTGGATGGCTTTCTTAACGAACGTGGTGCTGCGCATTTGAATATTGAATCTCCATTATTCTGTCAATATTCCGGCATTGTAACCATTGTTGCGTTGATGAGACCAAATTTCAAGCAAAAGCAATACCAGTAGGAAATACATAGGTCGCCACGAAAAAACTCAGAGAAGTTGCTCCAGTAAACTTCCTTTTCATCTTTCATATCATCATATTCCTCAGTATCGTTGTTTGCTTCACCCATGCCAGATTTCTAGAAGTTCTTATATGCCTGATTGAACACACTTCGCAAGTTCCGAAACTCTTCTTTAGTTTGTTTTGTGTCACAGTGTATACATCGCAATGTAAAGGGTCAAGTTCGCCAACTTCCTTGGCACAACTCTCATCGAGAATAACCAAATTTTAGTCCAACTCAAATACTCCCAGTGTATTAAAATTGTCCACTTCACGCCCTCCAGAACCATGAAACATGGTATGCATCCAGTTGAAATCTCTCCAACTTTTTTCCGCACTAAAAACTCGTCCTTCTTATGTACAAAGGTGATAATCATGCTGATAACACATCTAATTCGTGGTCAATTCAGTTTCTACGTAGGTTGAGAAGTGCATGGTAAAGTTGCGTCATTTTCTTGGCTGTTCGTTATTTACCCACCATATTCGTATGTGACCGGCGCACCCACATGTTTTCCACTTCGAATTTCATTCCTACTCGTTTCATTACTCACATCATCAATGGGTGTTACATCTGGACGCGTGGCCGTCCTTTAGATATTATTTTCAGAAGACAAAAGGAAACCATCAGCGAAATCATGTTGCTCCAACCATTGCATATATCTCTTCCATGGCCAATTGTTTGATCTTAGGTCCGTTTCTTCGCACATCTTTGAAGCACGTCGCACTACTTCTTCTCGCAAACGCTCCGCTGTGGGTTTCGTTGAGTGTGGTGCTTACGATTCAGCTGACATGGCCAACCATCCTGGTCGCATCATCCGAACGGCACTCTCCTTTTGTTCGTTTGTGGCAGTTGGGCGTGGCTTATGATAAATATGATTGGTGACGTCGCATCTCGATGTTGTTGACAGAGTATGTACTTCCGTATGATGATTCGGAAGGGGGGGAATGTATGAGGGAAAAAATCAACTGCGAATTTCGAACCATTTTTTCAAAATTGCCCAGTACAATTTGACCACCGAAACCTTGGGTGGTCAAATTTTGAAAATAAGTTTTGTTGGGATGGTCAAACTGTAACATTTTCAATTTTATCAGGTTGTGGATAATGGGCCTTACTTTCCTCCTCAGTCTATTCGGACATAGTTGATTTCGTTTTTTCGTTTTCGTTTTCGTTTTTCCTGGGTGGGACCCAATCCGAGTCCGAATGAGTGAACGGTGGGAAGGTAAAGGCCGTTTGGAATTTCGGACAGTTTTCACCAATTTTTTTTCTCCGGTTGTCTCACTAACCTATCATCTTGGGTTTGTCAAAGGCATACGGACGCACATCATCGGATGAGGCGCGCATATTCTGCAAGGGTGCAGCATGTGAAAAGAGAAAAAGATTTTGGAATGGCTAATAATGTATAGTGCACTTTAGTGCAATATACAGTATTTGCATAAAATAAGTCTTATTTTATTTCATATTTCTTTGAGATAAGTTGATTAGCACGTGTTAATAATAAGCGTTCCCTAATAATAATAACGCGTACGACATGCTCAATTGTCAAATTCCGTTGGCCGCATCCTTAACAACTTACACCACGCCCGACAGCACATCCCACTTTAAATTACGTACTGTGGTGACGGTTAAGATTTGAAGAGTAATTGGATTAATAATATTTAGGAATGCTTACAGTGCTAGAATTAAGGAGATGGTGTGTGTGTAAGCAATGGAAGGAGCAGCGATTTGAAAAATTGGAAAGCTTGATGTTTACGTAAATGTATGAATGATATATTTTGAATGCATTTCGATTGGTTGATAATAACGGCGGATAATTGATTTAAATTTTTAATTTCCAAATTCACAAAAACTTTTCTAAATTTTATCACCAACGTCGTCTCTTTTTTCTTCCGTTCAACTCACCTGCAATCCATTCAATATAATGAATCATTTTCGACCCATGTTCCCGCCCCCACCGTCGCCGCCGCCTCTGCCGTCGTCCCCGCCCCCATCCGCCGCCTTCCTACAACACCACCTACATCAACATGGCATGCTTCAACTCACTCCTCCCTTATCGCTTTGCAACTCCCGCACTACCACCACCTCTCCAATCGAGCCACTGACACCGACATCGAACCGACGACAAGTAACGGCGACCGGTAACGATCATAACCCAAGTGGGTACATGCATATGCTACACGATTTATTCGCAATGTCGGATGAGATTGTGTCGGGCGATATGAGCACGGGAAGACCACCACAACTACCACAACCACCACAACCATCACCATCACCATCACCATCACCATCACCATCACCATCACCATCACCATCACCACCGCCATCACCACCACAATCACAATCACAATCTCGATCTCGATCTCGATCACAATCACAATCACAATCACAATCACAATCAAATCTTACCTCCGATGACACACATCTCAACGCCGCCGCCGCTGCCAACACCACATCCTCACCCACTAACAACATGTATGATCGTATCAAAGTCAACAATTGTCGCGCAAGTCGACATGACCAGTACAGTCAACGAGTGTTCGAAATGATGGAGGAACGGGCATTCACCACCCACGCTTTCGACGATTCACGAAAAGTCCCTAGGAGGAAAGCGATGATGCAACGCAGTGGACTTGATACACAAAGAAGGAAATCGTTATCCACAGATCAGTGTCCCGACAATGACGTCCAGAAGAAATATAGAGACACACTGGTGGAAGAGCTGGAGGATGGAGAGATCAGAGAGGACGTTGAAGTCAATGAAGCAGATGCTACCAGAGAAGTAGAAGCAGACCTTACGAAGATGAAAGGAAAAGAGGCAGATATTAAGAAGATGAAAGAGAAAGAAAGAGAACAAGAACGAGAACGAGAACGAGAACGAGAACGAGAACGAGAACAAGAACGAAAAAACGAAAACGAAAAAGAAAGAGACAAAAGTGAAGAAGACAAAAGAGAAAATGACAAAAAAGAAGAAGACAAAATGGAAAATGAAGAAAGTGAAAAAAATAACGATGATATGGATGAGGACGACGATGAGGACACGAAATTTTTCAAGCCTTTATGGGAACCGAAGGACGGCAAAGAGGAGGAGGTAGTGAAGGACAGCCCCGGAGGGTCGAGTTGTCCGAAAAGAGAGACGGTGAGTATGGATGAAGCCGAAGACCGTAGCGGTGGAGTAGAGGAGGAGGGCGATATAGTGCTTGTGAATGGGGTGAATGTGAACTTGGAAAAAGTGACGTTCTACCCGCCGGATAACTGCCAGCACGACCCAGCGGTCGAGCACGTAGACCGGCCTTTATTCGTGTTCGTGCACCCGGACGGCACCGAGGTCGGGCGTGATGGTGCTGGTGATGGTGACGATGACGGTGACGGTGACGGTGACGGTTACAGTGACAGTGGTAGTGATAGTGATAGTGACAGTGATAGTGACAGTGCAGGAAGAGATGGGGACGGGGATGGGGATGGGGAAAGCAGTGGTACGGGCGGCAAAGGAAAAGGAGCAAGAGGAAAAGGAAGAGGTGGTAGAGGAAGAGGAAGAGGACGTAGGAGAGGAAGAAGTAGAAGGATATTTGGATTCAAAAAATGAAACACAGTAATTATTTCAAAGTGGTAATTTCATTCGTGTACACGTGTACCACATTTCAAACGTGTAAATCAACCTTTGCGCCTCAGTAAATAATGTCCAGTAATCTGGTTTTTATTGATTGACAGACAGACCAAAGTGAACGATCGGTACAGCAAGCACCAGCCCGAAGCTTCAACGAATTGAATGTAAGAGGACATACTTTACTGTAGAAGGGTATTATCTCTTGAAAGAGATTATACAGGATTGCGAAACTTGCTTGAGAAACATATTTTGTAAGAATACGACTTCCAACCACTTAAACGAAACTGTCAGAAACAATATGTAACCAACTTACAACATTAACTTTTCATTACATAACTCTAAGAAAAACTCAGATTTTAATCTGCCTTCTTTTTGAAAAAGGAATTCACCATTTTATTATCCTTATTTTATTTCGCGTGCATAGCGTCGCAACGAAAACAAACCCAAAAAACAAAAAAATGTCATAACATTCCATCTACACCCAACCCAGCCCTAACCCAAAAAGAATTCGCGCGTGCTATATTCGGCCAAAACTGATTCGAGCATTTTGTTGGTTAGCAGCGAGATCGACGACACCATTCTTACATGGATCACATGTTGAATAGTGAGTGTACTACTGTATTACATTTTTGAAAAACATACTACTGTACTCCGCCACCCCATTACATCACCGACGCTGGCAGTTGACGATGCGATGTGACGTGTGTGTCGACGATGAACGCTGGCTGGCTGAATTGAACATGGAATATACGGACACGGAACACGGAACACGAAGCCGGACATAATTCAAAAAGCAGTTTTGCGCATTCTGCACTAGGCTGGAATAATAGCTGTGCCTGACCTTAATATCGCTGCACGTGATCGATATTGGACGATTTAGATATATACACACAGAGAAGGCAGTCGGCGATATTGTGTTTTTTTTTATATTAAAAACAATACCGCCGACTGCCTTAAAAAAACACAATATTGTTTTTTTTTTAAAAAAAATAAAACAGTACGGCCCATCTCACAATATGGCTTAAAAAGTCATATTGTGAAATTGGTTATGGTTAGGTTGTGTGATGTTGTTATCATAGAATTTTTGAGCTGTTGTAAATGTATAAGAGATACACGTGTGTGATAATCGACTAAAATTGCTTAAAGTAGACTTGATCTTTCGTATTACATGTTGCACGATTAGGAGCCGACGTGAGTGTTAAGAATAAATCGCCGTTGATGAGAGCAATCGAGCAGTGCAATAACAAGACGAGTCCATTGACGAGACGCGTAACCAGCAACGAGAAAGACAATCGAGCAGTGCAATTAAAACATAACACTGTGGAAGCAGTTCCATTGATCACGGTCCATTGATCACACAAGTGACCGACAGTGTGGATAAGTGCAACTTACATCAATCCTGACGACTTAAGGGTGAATGATAATTACCGGAACGGAAATAGCATTTTGATGAGACACAGACGAAGAGACACGTGAAGCATAGTGTCTATAAAAAGAAAAAAAACCCTCATGAAAGAATAAAAGAGAGACTGGGAGGATAGAGCCAGACGGTATATACTGATTACGACATTGCCATTCGACCAGTGCGAAGAGTCCCCGATTCAACCCTGCTGGCATTTGAATCATGAACCAATTGACCTCAGCGACAGTTATGGGCCCATACAAAACTCTATCGCCTGGAAATTTAAACAATGTGATGAACCCTCCAACGTTTGTCTCCAACATTACTTCAAAAAGCGCCTACAAGAATAACCTAAGGCGATGGTTAACAATATTAGTTATGTTCTTGGAATGTGATATCAAGTACGAGGCTCTACTAAAAGTTGTGGGACATTTGATATTTATGTCAATTGATTTAAATGCACAAGAACTACTCATATAGGCTGAAAAAAATAGAAATTTCAAATTAGACGGGTATGATGATGATAATGAACGATTCAAGTTGGTAGACCGATTGATAAAAATTATCGCAAGTGAGACGACAACTGAAAAAGTAAAACATGAGGTAGAACTACTGACGAAGATACAGTCATGTCAACATAATGAAGGAGAAACTTCATCTTTTTTCGCAAACCGTTTTAGTTCCGAAGTCACCCGTTATGTAAACCATACGGGAAGAATCAACGTGGAAAATAATCGTTAATTTGGGATCCTAATGATACGTAACGCTAATCTACAAGCTGATACACTGAATAGTATGACTTTCCAGCTTACCAACTCTAATACAACTGACAACTCGCCATACATTCAAATCAATACAACAAAAAATGACGCTTTAAAATTACTAAATCAAATTAATGAACTAAACGAACTTGTAAAAATGTGGAGGATGATTAATCTAAAATTATTGATAACACAACAATTAATTTATTTAAAGATGTGGTGCGAGAAGCAGAGTTAAAAATGAAGAACTCTTCACACTAGACACCGCTGCAACGGTTCTATCTAATGTTAAGACAGACGAACGCAATGAGCTATCCAAATATTATCTGTTAGGAAAGCATAGAAATGATACCATGCAATGCCTCAAAGATGAATATACATGCAGAGTATGCAGTGAGTCAGGACACTGGTGGAGAGAAAGGATGGAATGTCGTGAAAAGTTCACAACTAAGCGAAAAGCGATGCGTGATCAGAAAAGAATAAAATGGACAACAAACTAGAAGAAACACCTCAAAGAGCCTAAGGGTACTCAGGAAGACGATAAGTATGATTCAAACGACGAAAGAACTGAATCAATTGAACCAAAGTTCTAAACACGAAATCACGCCTCCATTTTTCAATATGGAGAGAAGTGAAGGCACCTACCTTCTCTCCAACACCAGAAACAAAATATTGAGGTAAATTCTATCCTTGACGAAGGAGCACCAACTTTTACTGGTGGTATGAATAACGCTGCCCATCTTTGAAACTGTCTTGGTAGAGAATTTGATATATCACCACCACGCATCATATACCATCATGAATGGGGCACATACTGTGAAAGTGTCAAAAGAATCATTGGTACGTGGTATCTGACCCTGCACGCTATACTCCACAAATTTTCAACAATTTTCTTCGGTCTAGTAGAAGGTGAGTCACCATTACTTATCAGCCTCGACTTCAAGAAATACGCGAACACATAAAATATGGAAAAATCTTCATTAGTAGAATTCAAACGTCCTACTGATCAATCAAAGCGAAGATTTTGTACATACATCTCAAAAGAGGACGGTAACGAAAGATTAGGTATAGAAATTGCACCACATAATCAACATCAACAGTAAAATAGCTCTTAGCTAACGTTCCACAGAAGAAAGTTATAAACTTGGTCCAAAAAATACATCGCTATACACACGCCACTGCACAGGAGATGAATCGTGTATTGGAAGACGCTATTATTAGTACTCCTGGGTTGATTCAAGCATGTGACAAGGTGTACAATGCCTGTGAAATTTGCGTTTAAACTGGAAATCCATCCATCAAAAAGAAGGTGTCTCTCACGCACATCAATGATGATTTCAACGAAGCGACCCAAGCCGATTTCGCAATAGTTTACATACGTGGTATTAAGCATGAAGTGATGAATATAGTCGACATGGGATCAAATTATGGCGAAAGATAAATAACACAGTTCAGAAACGCTCAAAGTATGATGCAGATTTTCGAAACAGAATGGTTAATGCGACATGGTTCACCTAAGCAGTTTAGTGCTGACCCTGAATTCTGTCTTACATTCTTTGAGAATTTCTTGCGTGGACACGGCATCAAAATGAATGCTCGCCCATCTAGGTCTTCTGATGAGAACGGCAAAGTAAAAAGAAACAATGGCGTATTGAAAACTGTTTTAGAAAAGATAAGTAAAGAAAATACAGACACATCCCATGAACTGCTAATTGCCAGAGAATCACTTTAAACCAATCTCTCACAGGTAAATTGAGGCGTAAATGCTTTCAAAATGACTAGAAGATATTTTCCATCAATAGTTGGTCTACGTGCGTCTTCTGTAAGCCAAAAAATGCTTGACGCTCATACCGAAGTATGCGCTAATCGAGAATTACATCGTGTTATAAAATCAAGAAGCCCAAAACTTGTAAAGGATGACATGCTAAAGAAAGGAACAAGGATCTGGGTATTTTATAATACTTCCGCTCAAAAATACCAAAAACATGGGTAGAAGTTACTTTCATAAACACATCACCCCACTACGTAAAATGTAGACGATAAAAACGCGGCCCCCATGACCGCTGCATACGAACACCGTCAGTGTCTTCGGAAAAGAATGTTGCCTTCCATTCACCGCAGTTTCGGAATGCATGCAAACATTCACTATTTCATTGGAATTCGTATGTATTGAAAAGTGGAACTAGCACCTGAAACTTCGGTGTACGGAAGAAAAGGCAGTTCAACTAGAAAATAAACTACTGAATTCTCAGTATTGTTAATGTAGCATGGGCGAGAATCTGTTGATTGTGTATGATGCTGTAGTTTACGTGGTTTGTATACTGCAGTACGTGCAATCTATTGTATGTTTTCTACCCTGCACGGTTCCATTCCTTGCAGTACAGTGTAGTTTTACTTAAAAAATATCTACAAAAGATGAACGAACGTGCAGTACACAATCATATAAACCATACGTAACATGAATAATTGTGCAGTACACCATTACACAGTTTATTCAAAATATGTAGTAACCTGTACGTGTACTACAAAATGGGCCTACATTTTATGAAGAACAGTGAATAATTTTTCAATCACGAATCTCCGGATACAGTAGTTACGTGAATGATTTCAGTGACTTGTACATTCATACACTGTATTTTTATG
>JAULBU010034975.1:0-15696 GCA_032358235.1 Odonthalia washingtoniensis
AAAGAAATTTATAGAAAATAAAATGAATAATACAATCGAAGAGTTTCAAGTTGAATCACCAGAATTTGGTTCAGAGAAAGATAGAATACAAAACGATTATCTAAAATACAGTTTGGCTTTCAAACATCCTATTAACAACATGTATTACATAAGTGTTTATACCAATACCTTTTCTCAGTGTATATGTTCATGGTACGGTGTAGTATCAGACTGTTATATTCTTCAATCACCATCTTTGGACACACCATTCAAGTCTCTAAGATCTGAGGATCGGATTGATGTATTGAATGAAAGCGATGAGGAGGAAGAAGTACATAAAGACGGAGATAATTATTTGGACGTAATGATTGATTCATCATCTGGTGATGATGAGAAAGAAAAATATATACACAGACGAGGAAATGTAACTACAACGTCGACCGAACTAGAATTAAATGAGATTTTAGAAAGAAAGAAGATTTAGACACATCGGATGAAAGGAATAGAGGTGAAACGACTGGTAGTTTCAGAGGAAAGAAGAACGTGAAAGGACGTGAACTCCGAAACGGTGGTGAAAAAAGGGAGAATTTAAAAAGAAACGAACAATGAACAGAAGTGATGAAGAATATGATCATGTGAATGAACGAATAATTAGAAGACGAAGTAATAAAAAAAGGATTTATTCATCAAAGGTTGTGGTAAATCAGATTGAAGAATCCAAATAACTATAATATTACTGAATCATTTCACCTTCTTGTTTATTTTCATACAATTCACCACGTGGTTTATAAAATCGATTGACATAGAAAATATTTACTGCCCATCCAGTCTCAAGGTTTCTCAGCTTACCTTATTCAACCTTTCTCTTCACTTTGTTTGAAATGACAATCCTTTCCGTATCTGCGGGAACTAAGTTCACTTTCTCTCTACTAGCTTCTATGGTTACAAGACCAAAAACCTTTGCGGGACGCGTTTTTCTTGGTTCTCCTTCTGTTCGTTGCCACTGCAGCCATATACAGTTCAACACTGCATCTAATTCGTCAACATGTATCTTTTTTGATGGTACCACTTGGAAAACTGTATAAAACATAGTTCATCATCCATTGCTTTTTCAGAATCATCAGAGTTGTTTTTACGGTGATGTTTACATGATCCATCACTCCGAATACGTACAAAAGACAACACTTTTTCAAACCATATTCTCATATATCCATCTGGAACAGGTATATCATCATCAACTTCAGCCTCAATCATTACACAATGTAGAAGAGGATCTTTCGACGGATAAAATTTCTTCTTCGCAACCACTCTTTGAGACATTCGTAATGTTGATTTTGGAATTAATACTTCATTCGAACCACTATCCATCTCATTCAGAAATTAAACATCGTATCCAGATTAGAATGTAGAACTTGGAACAACCATTTTTACAATCCTAGATTCTGGAAAACTATGCCCCTTCGCACCCAAACGTTCTCGAAGAAGATTGATTATAATTAGCACTCACTTTTCCAAAACATCCGCCAAATCGAACAAGTATGTTTTAATGTATTTATTCTGGTCAGTACATTCTGTTTCTTATACATTTCACGGTACAATGTCTCTAAATCATACAAAGTTATAGAAACCCTACTTTTAACTAAGAAAGCACCGTCCCCTGGAACGGCATTTACCCTAATTGGATTCGGGCTAATAATTACATTAATTGCTCCTTATCTGGAATTTACCGATAGCTTAATTGTAGCTGTTTGAACATTGTAAAATTCGTTCCTCTTATTTTCTAATTGTTTCAGACATCGCACTACCGGTTCTTTTTGACGTTTTTCCATAGTCCGCCTTCACCCATTTGTGTGTCATCTCATACAAACCACCACTCATATAACGAATCTCACCTGTCCTTCTCAAGTCAATGCATAAATGATCTAATAAGTGCCAGATGTGCCCATACCAGAGTTTTTTTTGGTAACCTTCAAATACACTTCTACCAATAGTTTTAAAGTCTTGTATACTTCAATCTAGCCTTGTCAAATCTTCATCTGTCCACCCAGGCGTGCTTCCACAACAGTTAATATCTTTCAGAAGATTAACATAGGAAGTAAATACAGCTGTGACCGGCGTTTTGGTCGTTTCTCCGAAACACCGGTCAATTATTGCACACAGGAAAGGAGAAACCTCATCGATTCTGTCGAAGTCGGATACTTCTTACATACCTAGGATGCCACTGTTAGTAAACAGCCTTGAAAGATTTTCATTGATGATTCAATTTGAGAAGTCCACATGTAGGTCATACCCAATAGAAATTTTCTCAACATTAGAAAGAAATATGTTAAGAATCCGCAGTACTAACTTACGGATTGTCATAAATGACCTCTTATCACCATTTTCATTTATATTTGAAGTAAAAACTATTTTTTCGTCCTTTAACATGATACTTGCGGTTTCTTTGATCATTCTAGAAACGCCTAGTGACAAATTATGCATTGGTTCAAATGTGAAAATTGAATATAAGTCAATGGCCGGATAGATACCGCGCAATGGAAAAGTGGAGAGAACGGATGGAATTGTTAGCATAGACAGGGAATGAAATTCATCTAAAACAGCTTTGTCACCGAGATGTAGACGATGCAGCATCTGATTGGTTCTTCGTATAGTCCGTTCACACGTAGTAGTTCATGAACAAAGTTCGTTTCGTCGAATATCACAACGATGTAAAGGGGATAACGGTGCATTGTTTTGGTTGACACTGGCCATATCTGCTGCTTCTGGTAAATCAGCGATGTAAGAAGAAATAACAATGTGGGATCTTAAGATAAATCTTTCTCTTTTCTGACAAACTAAACCCTCTACAGCTATATTATTAATAGAACGTAAAGAGAATTCAACGCTCTCATGAATATCTAGACGTTTGATTGATTTACCTGATGTGTATTGCTTACTAAATTTTCCGGAGTAGGCCACTTCGTACTCATCAGCATTATAATATCTAACGGAAAGATATGCAAAAACAGTTTTCTTTTCAACATTTTGATTTAGCCTTGCAGATTCCATGAAATTTAAAAGGTTCAAATGAATAGGATAAAAAGTGAAATGTGACGCATTTAAAGATGTTACTGACTTATCACTGTACAATTGTAAAAGTGCAACAAATGATTCTTCTCCGTGTTTTTCATTCGTTGGCCAATAAACTTTTTCATCCTTGCTCTCCTTAATTGAATCTCTCACTACTTCCGCAGCCTTTCCTAGATCTGAATTCATGGGATGAATCCTAACATTACTTTTAAACGGTTGTGAAATAATATCCCCATAGTTGGATGAAAGAATCTGCTGTTTAAAAGTTTTCACTGGATCACGCAAATAAAGTTCAAAACTGACACCATATTTTGTCTGTATTTTAGATGGTTTGAAGCCGTCCCTTTCAAGATCATTTGAAAATAACTCCAGTATATGTCTCATGATGTCCTCCACACAATGAAAGGTTGTGAAAAATGTACCGATAAAATTTGAATTACATTTTAAAACAGACATAAATTAATTACAAACCCTTTCACTGGAGCCCATCTGAACTTTCATGAATGATGTACATAAATTGTCTATGGTTGAATCTGAATCATTAGGAGTGAAATTATGTTCCGCTTCATCGTTCGTAGCATCCGCAAATAATTTTACAGGTAGCGTACTTGCGAAAGTATCACCTCCACATGAATTTATTTCAAATTCTAGTAATTCTTGAAGTTGATTGGTAGTTACTCTATCCACTGAGATTCTAGTAGCACCGGTAAGACCAATGATACTCCTAGGGATACCCATAGATCTTCTTCGGATAGCTCCAGAGCTTGGAGGAATGTTCTGACACAGACGACGGGGGTGGTCACGAGAGTTGTGACATGACAAAGCGTGAAGACTTTTACCGCTATAATCACATGACGGAAAATCACACCTGAACGGTTTATCCATCACTACTGGCTCGTAACTAGGAGGAAATTAATTTTACCAGAAAGTTTAAAGTTAAACTTATAAACATATTGAAAATTCAATTACGTGTCTGTTATGCATACCTGTTAAAGATACAATTAGTTTATCTCTTTCTCGTCGGCGGCGCCAACTTTTAGACTAGGAATAATAAATTTTCAAAATTCGACGGCGCCAACTTTTAAATTAAACATTATGCTTTTTCAAAAATTTTCGAAAACAAATTGGAAAAATAAGAAAAACAAAATTATTTACAGTCACACTTTTCAAAGAGCTGGAAGGAAAAATCCTACCAAGTTCAAGTTGGCAATGTTTCTCCTTCCAGGTCTTTGGGATGTCTATACTATATTGCATGGAATTGGCCAGTTACAAAATATATTGAAACAGAAAAATTTTCTTTTTGCTTCAACATACCATCTGGAAATTTAGTACAACTTGGTGATCTAGTCGTGGTAAACTCATCGACAGCGCGAGGGTTTATAGAAATTTTATTTCCATTTTTAAAAAATTTAGACAACAAATTGGAAAACTTTAAAAACCCAAAAAATATTTACAGTCACTTTATTTCGCTTTCAGGCTATTTATAGATGGCTATAATCTATTGTGAGGTATTTACCATTGTCAAAATAAATTAGAACAGAAAAAAATTACATTTTGGTGTTTCAAATGTTTTTTGGCAATATTGTTTCTCGAAGATACAGACGAATTTAGTGAGCTACTATAAAATGAAGAAGATTGAGTTGCCTGTCGATATCAACAACTCAATCGCCGAATAGAATCGGCTTAAATAATCCCCAAAAATGGTGACCAAAACCTAGAAACAATGAAAACAATGAAAAAAAATGTGAAAAAATCTGGCAAGGCACCTGGATTTCAATGTTGTTTGGAAGGTAGGCAATAATGGATGTTACAATGTCATCCACATCGGTAATATAGACGTTACTGTTGAGACAATCAAATAGGGACACACGTGTAACGAAAATATAATTTGCTCCACGTGTACACAAAAAAAGTGAAAAAGTGAAAAAAGCTAGCAGGGAAGTGTTGTTTAGACAGTACCTCCATCGTGGATGATACAATGTTATTCACATCTGTCATATACACGTTATTGAACTACTGATGAAAAAAGAAAAAGAAAAGAGTGAAAAATCGAAAAAGTGAAAAACATTGCTGGTAAGGAAATTGGACCTAGATTTTAGTTTTGATTGAACAGTAGAACCATCATGGATGTTTACAATGTCATTCACATCGGTGATATACTCGTTATTGTTTAGACGCTTAAATTGGAATACACGAGTAACAAATATATATTTTGCTTCACATGTACAATATATTGCGAAAGGCGTAAAACTCGCCGCATGGCGTCAAAATACAACTACGGTGGCAACGCCGGACGAACAAACCATCCGCAACGGACGCAGACTCCAACCCAACATAAAACACCCCACCCATAAGGGGGGAGTGGCCAATCGCGACTTTTCGGCGCTTTCAACATTCAACCTAACAGATGAAATTTTCTGGAACAGTAAACACTACACTAGTGATCGTCTCCTCAACAGTACACACTGAATCACCCAATCCCGGATCAGCAAAACAAAATTCACTGCTACTTCATAAGCGTCGAAACAATACAACTCCCGAACAAGTGGAAGCATAATACGCAAAACGGATAAATTTATCAGGTTATGAATCAACAAAAACACTGACCACCAAACTCTGAGAGAGGTAGCCAAATAGCTGACACGAATTGAAAACGTGGTGAAAACAAACAAACATGATCAAATCTAAGAAAGACGACCGCAAAGATAACCGCGTAACTCAACCAAACTCCCTGTGAGGTAACGATCTTCAACTCCGGCCTCACGGAACAACTGCCTGAACACTCCAGTTTCATAGTCGGTACGAACACTCCCGAACGCTGGAGGTGGATTAGAAACAACTTCGGAAACAGGACCAGCACCGACATAAACAGGACCACGAGCCCCGGATGGTTTCCCATACGAGTAAATGGAACACTCAGATTCCTCCATCTCGGCATCGTCTTTATCCCAACAACCAGCACTGCTCGACGGGATACGTTCATCAACATTATCATGGTTATTATTGGAAGCAGTACCAACCCAACCATCTTGGACAGTGTCAAAGTCGAAACCAAATAGGTGACCCTCGGGAATCGGTGCACGCTGCCTAGCAGAAAAACTCTTCGCTTCCGCTTCACCAATAGTATGAAGAGCGTAGGTATCGTAATACAACCAGTCAGCCCCGGAACCAACACGCCCGGGTGAATTATCTTCTTTCTTCTCCCCACGTGCACGCCACATGGGCGACAGTTGGTTGAAATCCGTGCCCTCGATCAAACGTAAGAGACCTAGGTACTCGTCCACATTCTCTTGATTGCTAAGAATGGGTACGAGTTTAAGCTCCCGGCTGAATTTAATCGTGCGAGGAGAAACGGCCCAAAGCCGGAAATTATTATACACTTCCTAAATAAGGAAGGCCGCGGTCTTATTCACCATTTCGGTGTAAGCAAAAACTTACCACCCCCTATCGGGGTCGTTATACATCTCCGACTAAATATAGGAAAAGCATGGAGGAAGTTCAATAAGGCACTCCCTGGGGACCTCAACGCGACATCAGCCCTTGGTTGACTTAACCCAACTGTTGTCACTCGTTTTGGGCCTGAGATGATGATGCGTCATGCATAGGTAGGGAACCACCAAACCGTACGTAGATCTAAATAGACGTTCGTCTCTAATCTGTACCTTCCAGTATGCGGAGTTCTTGCGAAAATACCGACACTCAGCCTTAACGGAGGGTTTCGTAAATAGCATAGCCTCATTTGAGACCATGAGTTGCGCTCGCTAGCCTTCCAACATCTCGACTGTAACCTTATCAATATTTTCTACTTACTCTATTTCGCCTTTGGTGCGATAGAGGAACAGGTCTGCACGGATATTATCTGGAAGTGTCGTAAACGTCAAGAAACGGTTCAGACCAGCATGGATCGCCTTGGAAAAATCAGTTCGAACACCAGAAACTTTTCGGCCCCTCCCGACCAGAAGGTCGTCGTCATAACAACTGAATTGTCTACATCACCATTCAGTCTGTATCACCGTTAACAGAATACCCCCGGGAAGAAAACCATTACATGCATGACGTGAAATTATCTACCCATCCAGGACGGCAGCCTTATCGAACCACGGTGCCATTCCGTAAAGCGCTGGATCATCAAACGGACCGGCATCATCATAGTCGATTGGAGCCAGGTACTACTTGTTCAAAACAGCTAAGAATCTGGTCTGTCTCCTCTCCTCGTCTTGAGGGATGTTCTTTTCAACGCCCAGGGCGGGGGTAGGTTGCACAACTGGCGTAGACGGATTACGAGTTGTTATTCCACTGGTAGAAACAGGGGGCATCCCTTCGTCTGGCGCATTGTCGGTTAGTACGGTTGAAACCGGTTTATTATTAGCTCCACTCGATGTAGGTGTGTCGGTCGCAGGAGAAGTCGCTTCGTTCGCGGAAGGCACACTCGCTAAAAGATGTTCGACATACTCTGTTGTCCGTGGTGTTCCAGGAAGAGGAAATACCTACCGTCAATCATGACGCAAAGTAGATAAAATATCACGGATAATTCCGGTCGATAACGGAAGCCAAGGCACGAATGAGTGGAAGAAGGGATGGAAAATGGATAAACTGGAATTAATTCTTTCAATGATGACTCTCACACAGTGTTCGACTCTTGAAGAGGGGATCATGTGGTGCAATTCGTTTTTGAACACGTGAATTTTTTAGTGACTTTCGTCATATATTTTTCTTTTGTGTAGGACCACATTTTTATGTAGCTTTTCGCGATCGCCACGTGAATTTAGGACATTGTTGCCCATTACACTGTACCGGTGGCACCTGCTCCGCTACCTCGTACAGTACGCTCCCGTGCCATTCGACAGCAGGTGGAGCCTACTTAAGAGGTTTTTTCGTGTGCCTCTCTTCAACTCTAATAAAGACAAGCGTTTTTCGGACTTCATCTACCCCCTAACTTGCATTAGTAGCGATGACAAAGCTCTTTCGGCTCTAGCAGAAACTCCGCTGCACCAGCGTTAGTAAAATCTACCGCTTTACAAGCGTGTACAATAACCGGCTACAGTTAGCAGCGTCATCATAGTTAACTGCTCCAACCTCCTTTATCCTCACGAAGTAGACATTGGACCATCGACTAACCGTTCCAGCGCGCATTCTCCATCCATCCGACTCACGTCGTCACACAACTACACCGGCATCTTACAAACACCGAGATAACAGCTAACTACTTACTCAGCATCATTCTACCTTCCCTTTTATTGGTGAAGTGTACTGCCCACACGAGCTACAGTGAAACAAAGACTCTGAACACCCTTAGTGCCGTCTTCCTTCATTCTTTTCTGGAAGTGAATTGCACTACATCTACAACTGAAAGGCATATTGGCACGCTTTAAATGATATGTAACATCGATGAAAATGACTATTTTGGGACTCGTAAAATACGGTTGAATCAGTATTTTCTTTTTTCAATTCTTCGGGATAAGCTCAAAGCATTGCGTAATTCAATAAACTTCTCCCGTCAATTTGATATCTGCAACTCTCTCGGTCTTTCCAATCAATTTCATAGCTTATAGTTTCACCATAGTCTAATTTTATGTCTGTTGTAATTTGTGCTTGTTGGTAGTTTTGGTTGTTTTTTCCTTTTTTGTCAACCATAGCAGCAACCAATTCCCCTCCAAACGCATTTTGTGTGCGGTATCGTTTTCCTGTGCACATATGGTTTGAACGCCAACCACGCACTACGAAGTCCAAACGTTGTGATCCTTTCTCATAGAGTCAGAAGATTCATTTGCAGACTTCTCAGTTGTGTCATCGCTACAACTTGCACATATCGCTATAAATGTACATTTGTTGTTCGTCTGTAGGTTGTATTCGTACCCGTTGTTCGATGCATGTACGTTGAGTGCGTTTTTTAAAGCCGCCTTAGTAGAAAAACCACGGTCCTTCCTCTAAAGGAAAAGAAGAATTTTGCATAATGTTGAGGTTGATTCTTGATGATGCAGGAAGAGATCGGGGCTAGAAAGGGGGCAAAAGGGTAAATCAAATTATGAGATCTATTACACTGTACACTGTAATAAATTCTCATAAATTTATTTTGTAGCCTTTTCACAACGGATAATAATTCATCGTGCACTGTATTACCGTTCCGTCAAATACAACTTTTAGTCTAAGTTTTATTATTAATTTTGAGGATGTCATACAGTCCAAATATCAAGTTTCGTTAAAGCATCGTGTTGAATGTATGTATGTTTTTAAAAAGACATACATACATTTAAAAAAAAAAAAGTCTGTTAAAACAGACTGAGTATGTATTTACCTCCTCTAGACATAAGGGGAAGAGTTTGCGATCAGACAAGGTATCGGTATCTAATGTACTGTATTCAATGCTGTGAATGCTCTTTTCGTTCTTTTCGTTCTTGCCATAGAATAGAAATGTCTACATCGACTAAGCACAAATAAAACAACAAATAAGCTCACCATGGACATTCTTGATGCGTTGCTATCTCCCTTGCTTCCAGCATTCATCATTATGGCCATACTCGCCTTCGCTTTGATAAAAAGATGCACTGGAAACGAACAGGATCCATCAACGCCTTCATCAATCGTTACTGATATAGTAACAGAAAGAAAGAGTCATTACACTTTCGAAGAAGTGGCGGCACACTGTACCGTTGAAGATCTCTGGCTAATAATTAACAACAAAGTATATGACTTTACTGAATACGTCGTGCTGCATCCTGGTGGGGAGTCTATTTTACGAAATGCTGGTAAAGATTCTACACAAGCGTTTTCTGGGACTCAGCATCCAAACCGTGTTTGGGACATGGTAAGTCCATGTCGCGCTCTAAAATTTATAAAAACTTTTAACATACACTATTGCGAAAAAGACCGTCTGCCACTGACTTCTCTTTCTTTCTTAATTAATTACCGTAATTATGATCACTGCAGATTGATGAGTTTTGCATAGGTGACCTCAAAAATCCATCAACACCACCATCAAACAAACAGGACTGAATAGAAAGATAAAAACACATTAGAAACGAGGTTGTTTCTTTCTCTTATATTTTATATAACAAGTCTTGTGATAAGGACCGACGACAAGGGCTTTCATATTCGGTTCTGGTACCTCGTCACCGATAGCTTCCATTTCAAAAGTACTTAATAAAATGCTCCAGATAGTTTTAACCTGCACGTAAGCAAACCCCTCACCCATACATCCATGTCTACCGGCACCGAAACCTAGGAACGAATACGGAACAACTTTATCCTCCTCTCTTGGCGGTAGGAAACGATCTGGATCCCATACTGAAGGCTGTTTAAAAACTTCTGGTAACATTCCTGCTACACTTGGAGAAGCTACTATAAAATCATTTTTCGGAATTTCGAATTTTCCATGGAGTGTATCACGTGGTTCTAACACATTTCTCATCAGGAAAATTAACGGCGGATGAATACGAAGACATTCTTTCATACATGAATGCAATAAATCCATTTTCATTAATGCATCATAGTCTAATTGTCCATTACTTTCCGATAAAACTGTTTTTTGTTCTTCTTGAACACGGTTAAGAATTTCCTTATTACGTAATAAATACATGCCTACCCATGTCGATGTAGCACTTGATGTATGTTGTGCTGCAAATAAACCAGCAATAAGATTACCTACAATTTCATGGTTTTGAAATGGCGTTCCATCACGATATCTAGCTTCAACAAGCCATTGTAACATATCATCTTCCCTTGATTTACTTTCACGACGTGCTTTAATAATAGGTTCGAAAATTTGACCAATTTTTTTTCTTGCTTGATCTCTTTTTCTATGGGCTTTAATAGGTAACCAAGGAGCCAATACAGAAATAGGTTGCATACCTTGATCAAGATCATGAATCAGATGAGAAACTTCACCGAATAAATTTTCTCTTACTTCTTTACCCATAATACATCTAGAGCCGGTTAGAATGATAAGATTACTTAATTCTTCAAACAGATCAACTTCACCTTTATCACCCCAATTATCAAAAAATTGATTTGCTTCTTTAATCATTAATGGTACATACATTTCAAGCATATTTACACGAAGTGTCAATGATAAAATTCTAAAATGTTGTAATCGATTTACAAGTTTAGCGTCATATACAACATCTTTACCGAATACAGGTGTGCTGAATTTATAAGGTTCATTTAGATCAAGTTCTGTATCAGATGCTTTAAAAAACGTTTCACTCGCTGCTGGTCCTATCACAAATGTCAAACGTTTGTGAAACAGTTTCAATGTAAATACTTCCCCTTGTTTCGCATATGCTTCCCATACAAGCCCTAATGGATTTTTGGCAAATGCCATAAATGTACCGACGATTGGAAGACCAACTGAATAAACTGGAGGCGCTGGTGCTTTAGTTTTTGTTGGTGATGATGATAGGAAGATTGATTGAATTAAGTATACTAGAATTACTAACATGGATAAAACGATGACGATGATCCAACCAATAGATTCAGCGTCACCGGCTCGTGCAGAGTCGAACGTATTGTCGACGAGTTGGCGAGCGGATGAAATAAGCGATTCATAAGACATTGTAATGTGTTCCTGTTGTTAGTGGGTGATCAAGCAAGCTAGATCTGTTGCGACAGGGTGTGGCGACAGAGAAGGTCAAAATGGTTGAGGTATCGAAGGGATGAAGATGGAGTAGTGAGGCATTTGGATCAATAATGAACCATTAAAATGGACCATGGTCAATGGTGACATTTGTACACGTTTGACTGATCAAAACACAGTTGACGGTTTTTATTTTGATCCAAAATAATAATTTAAAAAACATCCCAAAAACATAACAAAAAAATATTACTTTTTCAAATATGAAATATGAAAATTTATAAGACCCGTTGAATCCACCGCCAAAATTTTTTTCATCATCATTTCCCCTGCAACTCTTCCCATACACCAAGACCCACCATTTCAACCTTTTTGTTTCGATCCACCATGGCGACAAAAAGACCAGAGTACATCAAAGGTGAGGATGGAAAATACTACATGGAATTACAAGACCCTCGAGATGAAATCCATCGTGCGTTGAATCCAACGACTGGTACAGAAACAGAAACTCAATGGCCTGACATCCAATCTGAACAAGAACCAGCAGCACTGCTTGATTTGAGTGAAGTATGGGAAAACATTATGAAAGGAATATTAGTGAAAATTCCATCAGATGATGACAGTCTTTCTTCCATTGTCAACAATGCTGACATTGATATAGTCGATAAGAATGCTGCTATTGTTGTTAGAGAAATCAAGTATTATCTTCTGGCTTCTAGTAGTTTTGATTCAGAAGAGGAAGGAGAAAAAAAGAATGCTCGGAAAAGCACATACGGTGCAAGTATTTTATTGAAATTACAATGGGAAGATCGTACAACTCAAAAACTAACACCTACATATAATTATACTCAACTTGGTAACTTTATTAACACCATAACAACAAGAGTGAAAGCATTAATCGAACATGATTCAACTATAGCAAAGCCAGTATTAGACCTCTTTTCATTAGACTTGACAGCAATTCTATTTGCATGTTTGTTAGATGGGATGGGAACATGAAATGATACGTTAGAAACAGGCGCATCTGGCATGTGTGAAATAGCCGAAACTATTTTTCAGAATTCAGTGCTAGTAATGGAGAGCTTCAGGTTGGAAATGCAGAAACTGTCCCTGTGGAAGGTACTGGAACTGTAAAATTGGTTTCTACTGTAAATGGTAAAAACAACTTATATCATTAAAAGATGTCTTATATTCACCGGACATGATTTCTTCCAGTCAAGCAAGGCGACATGGGTTCCGGCAAGAGTTTGATGATGAAGATGTGAATTCAAAAAATGGAATTTTAAGAATGATTCACAAGAAGTCTAATACAGTAACTACAATTGAAAAGAAATCTGAATGGGGACTTTATGAAGAAAATATAAATGTGAAAATATGCAAATCTGATCAGGAACCAATGTCTGTAGCCATGAACACGTGGAATGAAAGGCTTGGTCATGTTTAAGCATCTGTGATTGAAAAATCTGTTCAACATGTCAAAGGAATTTCCCTCGGAGACTCTATATCAGAAAGTGGTATATGACGTGCCTGTGTGATGAACAAGTAAACAAGAGTGCCAGGGAAGATAGAAATCAAGGATAGATTGGCAAGGAAACCAGTTGAACGAGTATTTACAGATGTGGTTGGACCAATCCAGTCCCCATAGTTCAAACAGTCGAAGTAATTCTTGACATTGTTGGATGAATACAGTGGGTTTTGTATCGTTCGATTTTTGATACGTAAATTAGATGGAGGGAGCGCCGCTAAATAAATGATATCAGAAATCGAAAAAATATTTAATTTCTAGATTCAACATTTATAATTCTTAAATCGGAAACGTGTAAAATGGCTATAGTCGGATGGCGGCGGAAAATTTATAGGCGGGAAACTACAGGATTATTTTAAAATAAAGGGAATGTTTCATGGAATTACAACAGATTAATTACTTGAATCGAATGGTAGGGATGAAATGCAGAACAGAATGCTTCTAGATATGGCTCGCACGATAATGAAGGCATAGCATCTCCCTTGATTCCCTTGATTTGATTTCCAATCAAATCAAGGGAGATGCTATGAGCTGAGGCTGTGAATACAGCTTCATACATTTGAAACCGTTTGTTGACCAGAAGCCGTGCTCAAGACTGCACTCCGTATGAAGTTGTTTGTGGTTCAAAAAGAAACCTGCATAATACTAGGAAATTTAGGTTCATGGCTTATGTCCAAAATCCATAATAACGTCAAGGCGGAAAGCTGCAAGAGCGGGCACAAGAAGGGATTCTCATTGGTTAAGATAAAGGTGATTGATATATAGAAACTTATTAGAAGAAGAATAAGGTCATGATCTCTAACGATGTGAGATATGATGAAGAAGGGGAAAGTCAACCTTCACATGAAATTAATAAGATGGACTTTGTTGAGTTTGAATTTGAAGAACTTGAAAATGAATATGTTGAAATTGATTTCAAAATGGTAGAAAATATAAATAACAGAGAACCTGCTGTGGATCCAATAATTTTACCAACCACAGCTGATAATTTAACTAGTCGTCAGAAGCAATCATTAGACTAGTTAAAATACTACCCAGAATTAAGTCGATCAAATCGTGATATAGCTGGTATTCCACGTGAACAACTTCGTCAAAATAATGTTTGTCTTGTGATGGAACATTATTTAATGAATGTGATGCCAAAAAGGTTCCAATTTTGTACGAAGAGGGCACTAGCAGCAAACAAGAAAAAGAATGGGTGTCCGTAATGAAATAGGAAATGAACTCACTTGAAAAATGAAAGTATGGAAATTAGTTAAGCTTCCGAAAAATCGAAAAGCTGTTCGTACAAAATGAATTTTTGATCGAAAATTTAATTCAAACAATGAGATTGAAAGATTTAAGGCAGAGTTGGTCGCAAAAGGTTTCATACAGACGGCTGGAGTTAACTACTTTGAATTTTTTTTACTGGTGTCTAAATATGCCACTGTACGATTTGCAATTGCATTTTCTGTCCATCACTGTTGGTAAAGAATATCATTGCATATAAAAACAGCATTTCTAAATGCATCGTTGAATTAAGGAATTTTTGTTTTGTCCACCTGAAGGGTTTACTATTCCTGATTATGATGATCATGTATATTTGTTGTTGAAGGCATTGTATGGACTGCGCCAAGCTTTAAGACAATGGAATGAAATGTTGGATAAATTCTTTACCCCAATTGAATTCGAATCTACACGGGCTGATCCATCCATCTACGTGTTTTTAGAAAAGGATTTGGTGATTTTAATTGTAGTGTATATGCATATACACTACAATTAAAATTGTAAATCGTCCATGGACGACTTGTTTATCACTGGAAATTTTGAAAAGCAAATTTCAAGAATAACGGACAATATCAAAGCAAGTTTTGAGATACGGGAGAGTCGGAAAATTCCAATTTTTTGGGATTGTCTATTGAAGACAACTGAAATAGAGTGAAATTACACCACTCTGGAATTATAAGGAGAATGTTAAAATTCTTCAATATGACATCTTACAATCATACTGTATGCCCGATGCCGACTGGAAATAATCTTTCCAAATCTGATTCAGATTTGTCATGGAAAATGATACTCCATATGAGCAATTAGTTGGTTGTTTGCTCTATTTGGTAAATACGACTCGACCGGATATAGCATAAGCGGCTACATATTTATCACGGCAAATGCATGAACCAACTGTCGCATTTTGGAAAGCCGCAAAAGTTGTACTAATATATTCAAGAGAAACAGTAACTCTTAGTATAACCATTGCGAGAGGGGGAACATATAATTGGCTACAGTGACTCAGACTGGGACCAGGAAATACCAAATAGAAAATCGGTAAGTGGATATGTTTTCCTGTTTTTACGTCTGTGTTTCCAGGAATGAATGCCTACTTCCAAGCAGTAAGAGTGTATGGATGTGCCAGGGAACCATTCATTTATTTTATCGATATGAACGCCCGCATAGGCCCCTTCGTAGAATGGACATTCAAACATCGTAGTTTTTCCCTGGCCATTCATAGTGTAAAAACATAGTAATTTTATGAACGCCCGGCATTCAGTGTTTTGTAGTTACGTGAAGTTGCGAC
>JAULBU010034986.1:0-15693 GCA_032358235.1 Odonthalia washingtoniensis
TCATCCCTTCATGCGTACGTATGCAATGCGATCGTTGCAGGAGCGATCTGCCAAACTTGTTGGGAACCCATTTATGCAAGGACATTATCTCGTCGCCCTTCCTTCGACGGGAACGCGGTAATTGCCAGCGGTTTTTTACTTTTGGTTGATTTCTCCTCGAAACGTCTTGTTATTGACTTGGATATTGGGCCATCATAATTCCTGAGACATCAAGAGGTAATCATAAAAGTTGAAGTTCTTGTAGTTGAAGTTCTCCTTGAACTAGTAACTAGCTTAACTATCCATGAATCCAAAGAGCAGGAAAGGTGTGAACTCATTCATCGGTGATTCCAATCGTGCAGCGGAGATAGTAGAAGAGATTTTTGTTGTTGGGAAGATAATAATTGAAGAATTGTTGTGGGGAGAATGTATGGAAAAAGTTTTTTCATGAGGAAATGGATGGTGAAGGATATTTCAAGTCTTACGCAATAGTGTCGAACTGTGTTGTGTTGTAATATGAAAATAATGTTTTGGGTTCTTATACGTAATGATGGTAGCAGTCAGTGGAAGTTGAATAATATGAGTCGTTGCCAGAAAGTATATGTCCTAGGTGAAAAGATGATTTTCTGTGGAATGACGAAACTGTGGATTTAGTGAAAATTAGGAATTAGGAATTTTGGCAAATCCTCAGCCAGATAGCAGTACCGTACTCCGTATAGTTTTCTGGGACCTTTCAGCGTGCAACGCTACGTCTAATTCCACACTTCTATGTGGATGTACTGTAGCTGGTGCAAACGGTAGTTGCGCTTCGTTCTTGAAGTTGTTCTCGTACCGTCGTCGAAAAAGCCAGATCGTGTCTGTTCGATCCGTATTCTGAAAGACTTGTTGTTTTTTGAATATGCTCTTCCCTTTTCTGTCCCCAGGTTGGGTCTTTCGCTTTCTTTATTTATATTAAGAAAGCGTCAATTTTGGCTTCGGCGTGTCAGTTGTTTTCACCTAACCAACACTCTCTTTCCACACGTGTCACGTCTTTGCATTGTGTATCGGTACACCTGTGTGACCTAAGTTATGCCCACGTGTGATTAGTGGGTCTTTTTGACCTTCGGTATAGGGTGACATCCGAATGGGCTTTCGGCTACCCGCTGGGTCGTCTAGTTTACTAGCCTGTCTTACCATTTGTTATAAACTGCATATTTGTATGTAGTACGCCATTTGTTGTACATTGTATGTAGTACGGCATACACTTATGCTACAATTCGTGATGGCAATAATTTAATGTTGCGAATCATGGAAATTGTCCTCTGTTCCTATTAACAATAGAAACAGGGTGTATTTTTCCTTCTGATTACAGAAGTCTTATAATATGTTTTTATATAATTTTGAAAAATACGATATGGCCATAAAAAACATTATAGTATATGAACATATAATATATTCATATGAGAGTAACGATTCTTCTTCATATGTAGTTATGATAGCTAAATATGAGGGAGAACTTCTCCCTCGTCCTTGAAGGACAGATATATACGTAGGATTAACGAATTGTATATACGTAAGTGTATGAATTACAAATTTAAGGATAGTCATATTATGCATACTGTTACAAAAACTATTCATACATAACCTGCAATGACCTAAACTGCCGTATTCGACTCGGCATTTTGGCTACTATCCTACGTTGGTAAGTTATTAACATAGGGTGTATGACATATATGATTGAATGACTCGTGTCATTCAATTACATGACTGCCATGATGGTCATGCCATAGAACCACTATATGTAATATATAACATGACAATGTTTCATATATCATGCTACTGTGTTGCATGATATGAGAAATATTGAATAACTTAGCTATTATGAATGTTGTGTGCTATTGGGTGAGGAGGCAGTACCAAATATTTGAAAAAATCAAACCAAACCGTTATACCGAGTCGTTACTATGTTAGTAAACGATTCTGTTTTAAAATTGAAAATCTGAAAATTCGAAAAAAAACTTCATATGAAGTTCCATATGATGTTTTTTTCGATTTTTTTTGAAAATTATCTAATTGAATTAGTATTTCCATTGTTTCGCAGCCATCCCCATTTTGCAGTAATTTGTAGTACTAAATTTCATCACACGTAGACGGTTGCAATTGTAACCTGAATGTGGTCATCTCATATAGAAAAAATTATATGACTCAGGGAGGCATATACGTACGCCAGTCATACTAGATGTGGACATGCAACATGACAACCACGGCATACTAGACTTCACAAAATATCAACCGCTCCGATCATTCGTCGTCTGTCCGCAAATTTCCTCAACAGCCTTCAACTGTCGAGAAACAAGTCTCATCAACGAAGAATCAAGAATCAAGCTTGGGGAAGCAAACAGAAAAAAAGGAACAATTGCTACAGGTAGTAGTAGCACTATCCCACTGCATGCAGGAGGAAGTCTGATGCATCGTGGAATGGGTCCAAGTGGAGAGGAACGGTTCCATCGAGGCTTACTTCATGATGAATATGGTTTAGATACAACGTCGAAAGGTATTCTCACGCGGGTCTCCGTTCAGCTGTACTGCCTCTATGTTACTGCCACCGCTGTATTCAGTTGAACAGAAACAGACAATCCTGCCTGGAAAGCTATTGAGATTACTTCAGTTATGGTTGGTATAGCTACTGTGATGGGAGTACGTGTTAATGGTGGAAGTGAGCATATAGGGCGATGGAATACGCATTTGTATATTGAACATCTGGACTGAACTATAATCACGGATGTGGCAATTGAAGGGCGGTATAGGGACATTTAATACCTGTATATCTTGAAGAATTCTGGTGCAGATATTCCGAGGTATCTTCGTGATTTGGAAGGGCCGGATCTCCTATGTTGTTGAGACTCTCAGGCGATGAAGGTCGTCGATATTCAACGATCTGATCATAGAGATGAGGAAGGTATTGGTCCATAACACTTCGGGATTTTTGACTCAGCAACTATAACAGTGTCTAAATATGGCTCCGAGTCAGTCAAGCGAATAATGTCAAGAATCCGCTTCGGAATATCAATGGTGACCACTGTGAATCTTTTGTTTCCTCCTTCCGGAACTATCAGTATCAAGTGGGTTTTGGTATGGTTTCAGTTACATTTTAAGCTGAAGATGTTGATGGGAAGTATGCTGGTATTGGTAAAATATGCAAGAATGAAAATGGAAGGTATGTTCTAAATGACGATAAGTCCGTCGTGGTGGTAGACGGTTTACATCGGCTTTCAGCACTAGTGCTGGTTCCATCTGAGCACTTAACTTCCCCAACTACGGAAGTTAAGTGGTCAGATGGAAGCAAGTTTGAATTGGACAAGAGATGACATTCGTGTACTTTTTATGGTACGAAAAGACAGAGCGATAATGACACCTTGGAAGGTTATCATCCTCAGTCGCACGCGAAACATCACTTCGTCGAAAACGAATAGGGACACTTCATTCATCGACCTGATGAGTAGCGTCATCTTGTATGCTGAAACGTTCTCGTAGAAGTAGGACACATAATTTAAAGATTCAAGGGTGAAATATATTGCTCGGGTTATGGAAAGAAGCAATTTTCTTGATATAAAAAGCTCTTCAACTTATAAATGGTATGCACGTGTCACAAAGATGCTCTGTAGATTCGAAACTGTTATGTGAAATATCAAGACCATTTCACAGTTTAGTATTGGTCAAGAATCTGGTAAGAGCCGTGTAATATATTTGGACAGTCGTATCCTGCTCCATGTAATGGAGAAGGATATACCCTACCTTTTGGACGGCGCAGAAGCTTATTTTACCAGCGGAGTGAAGGGTATATTTGATGCTAATTTTTTCTATCGTATTCGTAGCGATTCCTTAAAATAATTGCATATAGCTCTTGACAAAATTGGTAGTTCTGGATGTAAAGTGGAAGATGAGAACGTTACAACATCAACGAATGATCTAATGGCGGTTGTTATTCCGAATACGAGGTCAAGGACGCAATCTGTTCATGGAGTGTTTTGCAATCATATGAAGCTATTCGGGTACTGCCAAGGTAAGAAGTCGGCGAAGCTAATTACCCTATCTTTGTCTCGACATACAAGACTCGTGAAGAAAAGGAGGGACTACTTGTTCAAGAACGCAGAACATTGTGGATCCGGTAAAAATGGAGATGCTGAAATGGGTGTGCGTGGAGACCGTGAAGTAATCACGAGAACAAAGAAAAGGAAACAACGCGACCCTGTTATTATCGACAGCGATGATGAATCTCTACCGCCACTTAAGTCATCTAAATCAGTTAAGCAACTGCAAACCGTGAAAAGAAGCCAGGAAAATGCTATTGATAAATTCAAACACAATGGGTAATGTGCAACTTCCATTACCTGAATGTGGGTCATCGATTTCTATAAAGAAACAGAATCCCATTCCGAAACCAATGCCTCTGCGTACAACTGCAGAAAATATCGGCCGTACTACAACAGCGCACTACCACACTTACCTCCTGTTTGATGTGGTGAAGGTACTAGAAGAATGGAAACTTGTTGTCAAGATGTAGTGATTATCTCGCACATGTTATTACATCGCATTCTGCCTACGGTGATGAAGTACGTGAATAATGTATCTGAAGAGGATAAACTTCGTAATGAGTGGGTGAGACAGATCATATGTGATAAGCGGGGCACTGACAAGAAATGGGTACTTGCCAAAGAAGTGCAATATGATACGACAAAATTATTGAGATCTGCGTTAATTACGAATCATCACCGTGCTCATGTATTTTTCTCGTATGTGAAAACTTTGGCACTAAGAAATCTTGCAGGAAATGGGCTCATGATAAGCAAATGGAATCTATGGGTTTATATTCTCATTTTACTGAAGAATAAAAGCGCCTTGACGCACAAAAGAGTACTATGACAGGAATGGGTACCACTTTATTCAGCATGAAGAAGAAACAGTTGTACATTGAAGGGTATCGTACTCCCTTCCTTCCAGAATGCAATGATTGCATTCTGGAAGAAATGTCTGATGCGTTAGATATCAATCCATCTATGAGGACTGACATGGTGATGGAGTTTTCGTAAGATCACGAATTTCAATGAACGCGAATTGGAAAATTATTTGATGAGGTGCAGAAGTGGTTTCCTCGTGAGGATTTTCTGAAAACTGAAATTGGTAGAAAATTCACTTGAGAAAATGTTTGATCCTGATTCTGACTTTGTTTGGATAGCAAAATGCCGTGCTTCACTGCACTTGTGGATAGGATGGATGTGTTCTTCACTGAATCTAGACAAAAATTGCGAGTGACGGACTGAAATTCTAAACAGTGGGTGCCGTTTTCTCATTACGGGCAATAATTGCCCGCCACAATGACTTTGACGTTGGAGAGTGGTTTCCCTGGGTATTTCACTATTAAAACTGCCACTGAACCTATTTCTATATGGATAGCACCTGGATCCAATCTTTATGTTCATCAAAGCAAGGAGGAAAAAGAGCGAATTGGAATTTCTTTGGAAATGGAAAAAATTGAAATACCAGTACAATCTATTTTCATTGGACATGGTTATGTACAACATGCTGGTTTCGGATGGAAAGGTAGTCATTATCTGATATACCATATGTATATCATCCCGGAGGATAGTAATTTGAAAGACGCCATCTCATATGCGTACAAACGGTCCTTGTACCTGAGAGGTGAAAACAACGACCATAAAACACCACAACATTCCAGTCACTATTCGCAACCTGCAGATAGAAATGATGATAATGCCAGTAATGATGATAATCATGATGGTGAAATTGACCGTATGGAATTTGCAGATGATATGGCTAGCTGGGGATTGGTAGATGGTGAAGACCCACCTTTTGGATGACACCTCCCCATATCTTACTTCTACTTTGCTTTCTTTGTTCGAAGGAATTAATTATATGTTAAATATGTAAAATTTACTTGTGCTCTACTTTTTTACTATACAACATGTTCCCTCCCTCTAAGCATCCGCTATTTTTATAGTAAATCTGCGTTCCCATCTTTCCATATGTCAAAGTAAATTACTTCAATTCTGTATGTTTCACAATTTCGATACAACCTTTAATCTAGGTTCCACATTGTTACTGTGCAGGTTAATTCAAACGTACAGTATGAAAGTACTTGAACCACCGTGATGCAACACAGATCCATACTGTTAAATGACTGTGACAGACAACATTTCCATTTCAAATCAGTACAACCGATGCAACAATTCAAAAATAGTAATCCACACATAACCGACATTCTTCAATAATGGTGACGAAATTGTTCATATGTCATACCCGATATTGCACATACTCTACAAACATATCGATTGATTATAAATTCCTCTCATGCAAGTACAATAAAAAGCAGAAATTCAATTTGACAGGAAATGTAACGAATTCGTCCAGTCTTTAAGACCAAGCTCACATCGTTCATGTCTGTCATGAATCAATTAACAAAAATCTGTAGACACAACCTAAGCCAGATACTTCCACTTCAGGCAGTTCAGATCCACATGTAACGCCAGTAGTGATAAGTGATGATGTTACTGCAAACCATTTGTTGACGCTATCAAAAGAAATAGGTTTCGATTCTGTAGACAAGGTCATTCGATTGCTTTTCGAGGATAACTTCAATGGAGATGTCGTCTGCCCAAACCTTAAAGATTTCAAAGGATTTTTATATGTTGCGAATAGCATCGTTGAGCACAGTTTAATCAATGATGGATATCAGAAAGTTGAGGTACCGTACAAAATTGCTTCGAACGATAATAGGAAGGCACTTCTGTAAAGAAAAAACTTTATTGAGGTGTTGCAAACACAAATTAAATTAGCAACTGAGAACGATGTTTCATTTAGATCTTGTCTTAACGAACTGAACCATGACTTCGTCAATCATCCGCTAAAGTCAGAATTCTTCGCAGATGTATACATGTCCTTAAGAAAGCACATCATGTTCAATGACAGGCCTTCAATTTAATGGAATCAAAGCAGGGACACAATGCCTAAGTCGTTCATTGAAATTTTTTAGATATATACAAATAAACAGCAACAAAATTGAAGTCGCAATATTTAGTTGGGTATCCAATACATGTCACATTTCTGAATACATCTGTACAGTTCAGACGTTTCGTCATAGACCATGGATATACTTTGGTTGGATTCCTTCCTGTCGGATTTCAGGGCTCACATTCCCAACGCGACGAAGAGAATTACAGTTTTAAATGACACAAGTGGTAATGACTTTATTTTCATTGACGACCACGTACCACTTACCTCACCATCACGGGGTAGAAATGACAAAATGGATTAATTTCATAACGCAATGAACATGGTCATTGCCCGTTTAATTGAAAATCGATAGAAGGTTTACTGTTTGTACAAACACAAATATAGATTGGAATTGTTTCCCTGTCATAGTGTAATACTGCTGCGATATACCAGAAAGTAATGACATGTAAGGGGTTTTACATAACTCTACACCAACACGTCCCTGCTTGAGATGCTTAGGAACATCACCAGATTTCAAGAAAGATGCTATAACTGTGTCAAGGACTGTACAGCACGTGAGACAAAGAAGGGGAGATGTTACTGCTTTACTGAGATCGGCAAATAACCCATCATCTTCAGAAATTAAAAATTCTCTTCTAAAAGAAGGAAAACAGTCACTGTAGGATATTTTAATAGTTCAATGGGTCCCGTTTATAGAAACGTTTAGTACGACACATCCTTAATTAGTTGTTCATGGCGTATTTTCAATGTTCACATATGAACCATTGCAAATTCTTCATCTCGGAACTTCAAAGGCAATCAATACTTGTCTCATGGCATATCTATCAAGTCTACACCTCTCCATGCAATGCGTGGACAGCAGAACGAATGAAATCCTTTTCGGACACAGATAACTGCTCTGTTACGAGCTTTTAATTCCCTTCTTGTTGTAATAGAAAACCAGTTCGGTGCACCTGGTTTCCATGTTAACTTTTCAACAAAGGAGACTTACAGCAGTTGAACGGTTTCTATTTGAATTACTCAATTCGAGGAATGTTGCAAGGGAAGGACTTTAAATTTTTGGACATGGTCTCCCCTTTCGTGGTATGGTATATCGATAGAGTTACTGGCTACCAATATGAGTCACCTATGACAACTATTTGTACGAATTACACAACAATAATGCAAGATCTTTTATACGACAATACATGCCTTGGCTGGTCGAAGGAAACTATTGCTGATATTGGTAACAGAATTTCAATTCTGAAATTACAATGCATACAAACTTTTGAGAAACACTACAATACTGGGATACACACATTGAAATTTCATTTACTGGACCACATCGTAGAGGACCTTTCGAAGTTTGGAAGTCTAAATATATTAGATGCTTCACCTTACGGGCATATCATTACATTCTTCAAGCAGTCATATAGGTCTACATCCAAAAGGGTTGCGACATGAATGGATGAAACATTGAACAACATGGGGATAATAATTTCTGCTATACGTCGTAGTTCTCAACATGGTTCATTTATAAACCGAAATTAAAACCCGATTACTGAACAACAATCAATGTAGTCAACACCGACAGGAAGATGTACAGAACTCCCACCTACATATTTGGTACGGGATGGGATTTATTTTACGTTGCAGCAGATTCAACCAATCATTCAACGAACGGTACTGTGCACTGATGCAACAAACAACATTCTTACTCCGATACTTAAAAACTTATTACGTACCAGTTTAACAGTCCTCATGGAGCTCATTCGGAAATATTCAGAAGATATTGAAATGTCTATTACGGACTCCGAAATTACTGTTACATTTGTCAAGTCGGGGTTCATATTTGGTGGCCATCTTCCGACTTTGAAACAGTACTATAGTTCAAGAAATATTTTCAATTGTACTACACCGCCGAAACATCGCAGGGAACGCCAACGTATATTTTCAATAGCACAATTCGGTCCCAGGCACAAAGAAAGGAAAAGTTTCGACCTTATCAAGGGAGATGATGAACATGTCCCTGTTTACTACATAGCAAAAGTCCTACTCCTATTCAATCTGAAACATTCTCAATACATGTAAAAGAAAAATTTGCTTCTGTACAATACATGTAATTCACCCAGCCACTCGATACTGTAGACAAAGTTCTGAACTGCCTATTCTTACGTTGGGTTACGTCCGATGAAATGGACTACACCATTCCAGGGACGGACTTGGCATCTGTGAAAACCATTGTGGAGACAGGGAAGTGGTTTTATATAATCGATTTCGACACCATATGTTCATCAATACATGTCTTGCGGTCAAATTTTATAATTGGTTCCTTTACTGAACAGTTACCATGGGAAACACAACGGTTCTACATTAACCATTTTTATAGGGAACGGGATTCTTTGAAATCGGTGCAAACTCAAAGTGACTCTGAGTACATCCTCACATGACTTGAATATTCGCATTTATCCTTCACAATATTCTTCCCTCCATTCCTCATTTCCTTCTTCATTTTCATTATCTTCCATGGAAGCATATGAGTATGCATACTTTCTTCATCATCAAAAAGAGTACTTCGTACTCGAAAATTACGATACGGTTTGCTAAATTTTTCAACATTTTTGTAATCACTTGCTACTTCTGCACTATACCATTCATCTATAATTCCAGCCTGTACGCATATCTATTGACTGAACCACTTCCCCTGTACTACAACGAAATGCTTCCTTGTTCTTCGTGTCGTAACAATTACTGTAGCTTCACGTTCAAACTGTCTCAAACCTTCCTCTTCTTCCCCCACTTCACAGTCTGGTACTTCCAACTATTCAGGTGCCCATTCTTCTACGTAATTTCATATTTTCTCAATCAACTGATCAGTTTCCCGTTTCATTTTTTTTCGAAAACATTTCGTTAAATTCTTTCTGACGTCCCCCTACACGATAATCCTTCACAATGATCAGCTCCACACAGCCATTTATCCATGAATCTACACGAGAAATACTCGTTATGGTTCCTTCCACAATATCCCCTTCCTCGCCGTAAGGTATATATCAAATGAAATAATGCAACTGCAGGACCAATTTTGTTCCTAAACAGATTCAGCTTGTCTTGACCATCTTCATAACTATCAACGTCACATTTTTCACCAGCAGTTCCGTTCCGTAATTGATTCTCTGAGATATTCGCGGAGCGCCACCAATACATGTCTAAATATCCGTCTCTATTCGCTTTCATTAGTTTCCTCTTTGCAACAGTTATTTCCATTTCCCTTCTTTCCCTTTCTATCGATTCTTTTGAATTGAATCTAGACAATAGAGACATATAACCAAGTACTTCGAAACATTTGTCCTTTGCAGCGCGTTTTCTTCCACTGCAGCAGTCTAATAGCAGTTGTTTCAGACGTCCCTCTAACGTACCAACTTTGCAAAACTCTGCTAGTACTTCATTCCTCATTTCTGCAGACGGATAGATTTGTACGCTTTCACCAGATGACAATTCAGCTCTAAGTAACGAACATATAATATCTTTCTGGTAGTTTATGGATGCAACATATACGTTGCTGCCGCTACAAAGATACTTGAATGGAGTAGGTACAATAATTGTTCCGTCTGACTTTTTAATTCAATTCTCCAATACGATCTCACCTCTGTTTGTCCAGTTTCTTGCATTTCGATCCTGATTTGGGTCCAATTCACACGTTTCCTTCCCTCCCCACTTCTGCATTCTCAAGTCTACTGCTAATCCAATTCCAAAATATTTCACAGGTACTTTCTTTATCATCCTGTCCACGTCTTTTTCACGACTCTTGTTTCGGCCATCTTCCTAAGAAGTTCCTCATTTAGTATCTCCAAACTCTGTACCATGCCTTTCATTTCAGAATTTTCCCTATCCAGTTTCATAACTTCCGACGGCAGGGCCTTTATTGAAACCTCTTTAATCATCACCTCACGTGATTTTTCATTCGCCGATTCCTTGTACTCATTCATCATTACTGAAAGTCTTGCATTATCTGCGCTCAATTGCCTAACATCTTCTTGCAGTTTCCGGCAATCTTCCACATTTTCTTCAGTTTGAACAGATCCTACCTCTTTTATGGTACTGTCTCCATCTCTGACGGTTCCATGGTTATCTTGACAATTATTCAGTGCATCACTGTCTGTTATATAACCCATTCCGTCTGTATTACCATTGTTCGATACATCCCTGTTCAATGAAGATCCGTTGCGACTGATTCCACATATTCTCCTAATACTCCTTCTTCTTATTTTACGCGCTGAACGACTTCTACCCCTTGCTCTGGCTCGCCCTTTCCCAAGCCTTTCAACAGAACTGTTTTACACAGGTACGTTTGAATTGGTCCCAGAAAATTCCTCTACTATGGCATCATCTCCATTAGTACCGACTCTCTCCACTTTCAATGTCGGTTCCGCATTTCGTATTGATGACCATGGCAGTGCTTCCATCAATTGTCTTGCTCCACTTCTATTTGTCATAACTTATTTTTGAAAATTATGTGATGTGCAATTCTTTGGCTGTTTCGTTTCCTTCTTTTCTAGAGCATCTTTTTATTAAATCAGCTCTTCCATGCGTCCAGAAAACATGTAACGACAACACATGCTACATTTGTCTACTGTACGCAATTTTACCACAATGTACAGAATGAAACTCTGTGCATAGACTTCGAAAAAATAGGTTTTTAATATTTTCTTGTCCAGATTAACAAAAGATTGGTAGTGACGCACTTTTCTCAATTATGTACATTTATTCTCAGTAGTTAAAACGAGAGCCTATTCATCACAGACGTTATAATAATCACATTGCAATTATACATTCATTATAACTAACTTACTCCATTACAATGAAATCAGTCCCGTGATATTTTCTCCCCATACTGGATACACACATAATCAGTGATCATGTGTACAATATGTATGAGGCAAGATAGATTATGTAATCATCACGATATCGGCAGTTTTCATTGATTCACACAACGTTCCGATATTTGTGCAGTACATCATAATAAATACACATGGCGCACTGATTTGCAGATACTGTGATTTCTGATACTACGGCTGAGACAAATCCATTTCTGACACATAACAGAATTCATGAGATGTTTTAAAATATTCTTAATTAATCAGCACGATTTTCTAGAAACAGTTTCCCTTGCTGAACGGATCCCGAATGTAATTAAATTATTAAAAGAAATCATTTATATATTTTAACAATAGAAACGGAAACACAACAGCAAGAAGAACATTCCAAAACAATACATTTCTTCAAATTTTGGGATAACTTCTTCGGACATTTCAGCGAACATATCAACACCTTTCACGACAATTCTTGACAATCTCAGTATTTATTTTCTCACAGTCTTCAATGGATGCTACTTGTTCCGAGAATAGTCTTGTATCAAAGTCCGGGTCCCGAATTATCTTTATCACTTCTTAGACCTCCTTTCTTCCAACTCGTGCTTGTAATTTGTTTAAATAAACAGCCAACGACTGGTTCAATACATTCGCTTTGCTCTTGTCTATTGCCTTCCCAAACTCTTTGGATGACGATGCACAAACAGCACCTTTTTTGTCACTACCTTCTGACTGCCGTCCTCCTAACCTCTTCTCATCTCTAATATCCATGATAATACGAGGTGTTTCCGTACGTTTTTTTGTTTTCAGATCAAACTATTTTGGGACAGGTAATATGGAAATATATCAATATGTTCTGCACTGTGAACAAACTGACAACCTGATACAATTAAATATTTATATCAGATATATTTGTACCTATATCATATTCAGAGCCAATATCATACATTATGATATTTCCGTTTTACGCATGTCATGCGTATGTACCACCATTCACAGTAAGTTTTCCCAGATTGAATGTGGTGTCTTCGGTGCGTGTAACGGTACGCACAAGATGTCTGATAGTCTAAACATGACACAGTAATTTCCCCTGCTATTATTTCTATCATTTGTTTAATTTTTCAAATCGTACTTCTTACATCATTTTCTGTACAGTGTCTACTGACAGTTATTTTCCAGCAATATGTTTCAAATTTTATTTATAAAATTGCATCTACCAATTTTCAGCAGAATACAGCTCAGTACATTTTCAAGATTAGTACAACACGACATCCGTTCTGTGCCTTTTTTGGTTGTTTAATTTAACAATTATTGGTAATTTATAGCAAAGTAAACACAATTACTATCATTGTCACATTCTCCCCTTCTTCCTCTAAACAAATGTTTTCACCCTATTTCAACCATTTCCCTTCAACGTTGAGTGTATATTCAACAACCTGCTCCGCGAAATGAAAGTTCTATCATCTTCTATTACAACGACTGATCCAGGCCACTTCGGATCGCAATTAATGGCTTCAACCATAGTTCTCGCAGGCAGCGGTATTTATATACATCTACCTTTCACTCATTCTAACATTTTTATATTATTGCATCTATATTTATTAACAGTTCTTTTCTTTAATTTATTTTGATTACTTTCCTCTCCGATTTCTGTTTACAGGTATACCCGGTGTATTCTAATAGCAGAAGTTATAACTTCTGCTATTAGAATACACCGGTTCTGCGAACAGGTTTGTATATTTTTTATGTTCACAATTAAGTACTCACATTCCATGTTATTATTCTTTTCATATACATTTTACTAACTTGTATATATTACTATTATTTGTTTATTTTATTTATTATGTCAGCATATGACCATGGTTCTTTGCTCCACAGGTATGGAATGGATTAACCATGAAAACTTCAATTATACTGATTTATATACATTTTTGGCAGCGTTTTTCGTGGATCCCATCTTTCTCTTTCTACATTATTTTTCCTTCATTTTACCACTCTTCATAATATTTGTATTACTTCCATTTTTTACATACTATTCCCTTTTTTATTATCGTGGAATTTTTTGCATGGTCCATCAATTCAGTACTGCAACATTTGTAGTTTCTTATCCAGTACTCATACATAGAAATGTACGGCACGTGAAATAAATTTTCAATTACACATCGGTGCCCTTCTTCAAAAGGTGAAAGGGGGCCCGGTCTATATCTTCCATTTATTCTCCAATGTCCCAAGTAAATGTGTACGCCCCATACATTAACACATACACTCTCTGTATGCAACACGTAATTCCCCATACATTTTATCTTCAAATGATGTTGTTTTGCTGTGTAGTTACTATCCATAACCATTCAAACAGTGCAGTCTTGTGTATGTAACACACGGACTCCCAAAATTCGAATGTCCTAGTCTATGGGACATCCACCCATAAACTTCACCATTTGAATGTAGGCATTCGGTTCCCAAAATCCAGACGAACATGTCTTAAAATTATGTAAGATTTCAGAAGCAACAAACACTATAGATATAGGAGCTTTTCTCACTTTTAATTCTCTTGACAAGTAATTTCTGGTCCAGAGTTGATCCATATCCTTATAACTCCACTCTACGCACTCACTAACAGAGCTCATCGCTGTTGTGAAAAGTCTTTGTTCTGTAGTTTAATTGTAATTATCAAATCCCACTTGCATCCACGGACTAAGAACACATGCTTTGTCACTGTATTTGTATTACAGACTTACATCTATTGAAAGTAAGTCTCTTAAACTTTCATTTATCCCAATTTGTCTTAACAAAGTTAAATCATGTCTCCTACAAACTTCTGGAACGTACATAGATAATTTCGAACCTTCCGGAGTATTTATGGTTTGATAAACCAATTAATGGAACCTCTTAAGTCCATAGTAACATGCCCTCTTTCTTTCACCATCTCTACACCTACGGAACAAACTAATATTCCAACAGTCTATGAATCCAACGCATTTATCTAGCGGTGCCCCTTTTTTCATAATATAATAATCATACGTTGACAATCTTTCTTTCATCATGTTTTGATGAACGTTAGTAATCAGGTACCCATATTTCTTGTGGAAGTATTTATTTGTCTCCGAAAATACTTCGCTCAACGTGTAACTCCGCATCCCAAACTTATCTTTGAGGCCGAACTATTTGCACAGTGATAATAATCGTTTCAAAACGAACAGCAGAATACTAAATAACAACAACTATACATGTTCCGTTTCCCACAATTGGAGGTAGAGGAGCTTAGAAATGTTTTTTATATCTTTAGAACAGAATCTAAATTCATCTCAACATGTTCTCGTCCAAAAAGATGTTCAGGTTGAACATCTTTACGGAAATAGTTCTTGTTTGAAGCTTATGTTTCCTTATCACCCCTCACGTGTGTGTAATTTTTGTACAAATACATTTACATGCCACTACTTGCAGAAGCTTATACAGCTACCTCCAATGTGTTAATTGTCTTCTTCCTACACAGTTTGTACCGGCCTAATGTGTAATCCCACCGTTTGACCATACTATGGTTGATGGTCATTGTCTTTTGTCATTATTTTAAAAACATTGATGGTTATGCGTGATCCCGATTAACTCGGTCTTCTCACTCCAAAAATAATCTCACAGTTACACCGGACTTTCAGGCGGTGTAACGTCTCTTTTAATTTCTCGTGTAAACATTTTCTCGTATGCTGTTCAATACGTGTCCGATTTTTTGTAACATTTCTATACGTTTTCTACTTTCCGTAGAATATCTCATAAATCATTATAAAATATTGAAGCATGTTATTGGATATCTGATCGGTTCACTAGATTATGGAATATTATACATTTAGATCTCAGAATT
>JAULBU010034997.1:0-15686 GCA_032358235.1 Odonthalia washingtoniensis
ATCAGATTTAACTTGTCAAAAATGCTAATTTTTTTTTGCTTTTTGCACAGACCTAAGACCAATGTACTACAGTACACGCCTCACACGTTTTGCATACTTTCAGACGCGTACTTTTCTTTACTTAAAAGTTACTTAAAGTGCGACATTCTCTGTCCCAGACAAGTAAAGAATCCGGACATCAGTCCTCTTGACTCTTTCTTTCTACCTGCCTTAACACACGATTCACGTTTCTAACTTATTTGTTTTTATATATTTTAGTTTTCTACATTATAACACCTCAGAAACTGGTGGTCATGAGCCCGCAGGTACAGATTCTCCCATCCCGTGATTTATTCTGTATTCTGCTGAAAATATTTAATCATGGTACAACATGTACAACATGATTTTTTGTAGTCCCGTTCAACTTTCTTCCTTAATTAACATTTCTCTTCTTCATTTCGTTTCTTATTTAGGTTATGAATTGGAAATGAAGATTTATTGTTAAGTGTTCTTTATTATGGCCTTTCTATTATCTTTTTCCATTTTGTCTTTTTTATGTCTCCTCACTCATTCATTTCCTCCCATTTCACGTTTTTCATAAAAATAATCAAGACCAATCTGACATGCATAACATACTACATTATGACATATATAATATATGATATAGTATATAATATGTATGTCATAATAATTTTCCCAGATCGTTTTATCACATTATTTCATATATTTTAAACAACAATATGCGCCGTATACTGCCGGTGTTCATAATACATACCGACATATTATCGATATTATGTGAAAAATATCGCAGTATACATACATCCTTCCTGCACTGGCCGTATGTCGAATGGATGTCACATACATTTTTCCTTCCATCAGCCGTGTTTTCCTAATGACTACATTCATCCGAATTACGCTCATCGCAGTTTGGGTGAATGTTCACATTCATTTAACCTTCCATAACCGTAGATAATTGATGACTCCACCTCAGGTGGATTCATCAATAATCTACGGAAATCTCTCGTAGCCTACAAGAGATTTCCGTCTATCAAGGCTCAGTCTGAATGTACACCTCATACTATATTCCAATTATTGCAAATTTATTACAGTACCCGTCCACCCGACGTTCACCACATGAAATTATTTCCGGATGTGTCATACAATGACACTACAAATTTTACAGATCACGGGCCCGTTCTACTACAAATTTTATTCAAACTATGAATACTTCCCATAGTGTGTCATACAAATATCATTCATTTAATGCAGTTCACTGTGCATGGTCACTCCAAAAAATCTACAAACTGTGCTGGGATCAATGAATGTGCCATACAAATTAACTACAAATTGTGTAGTTTCAGAATAGTACCACTGTAACATCTTCCAAATGTTGGACTGTATAGTGTATATGGTAATTTCCCCAAACTGCGCACTTTGAGCTGTGCATTCAATTTCTGAAAACACAGACGTGGCGCTCGTTCCGCCATGAACCGAAAATGCCTTTATTTTCAACCTAATTCCCTGTTGGATCAACCCCACGGACACAATTCCAATGAAGGATACTTCTTGTTGCCACTCGACCGCCGTCAATAATTTCCAATAAGGGACAAAATTATATTATCGTCACATTCATGGAGCTACATTTCAATTAACATCATATCCGGTACCACTTTTCCTCACTCAATATAATCATAAGCGTGCCCCCAAGGTTGGGCATGTCCCAATTCCTGTACTCCTCTCTCAAAAAGAAATTATAACTAAAATAACCAATCAATATGTAAAACGACAACACCGATATCATCATTAACATCATTCAACAGTTGTTCCATCTCATTTTCGAAGACAACGACTATGACATGATGTAAAAAGATCAATTGAATGTCTAACTTTTGTTTAACGTTTAGATGAATGGGCAGGTCGAAGTGGATACTGGGTTTATTGCGGTAAGAAACAAGAAACTGGATAATCATCTATAATTATTCCATCTTTACGATGTTTGAACTGGAATGAAAAACTAGTTACCCAAAATAAAACCAGCGCCAAAATCAAAATCAAAAAGTAGGTACAAACGCCCTTAATGATCATGATAATTATCTTGTTATGTAAATTAATCTACTACTACGCCTAAGATGAATAGAAAGCTTGCAAATAGAGCTATAACGAATGTGTTTGTTGTAGCTCCATTTTCAAGCTTTGTCTTCGGCGGAACTGCATTTTAACTTCATACCTGGAGAAGGACTCTACCAACGTCGAAAAAATTGCAAGTAACAACTCACACAAAAACAAAACAATATTTACGTTTATGTAACCTCCACATTCGCAATATTACAACGTGGTATCTCGGTTCGGGCGTTCCATATAATGGATAACAGCCTAAACTCCATCGTACTTGACTAGTCTCGGAATAGAGTAAATCCGCTTCTGATTCCGGCTCAATAGGGTAAAGTGTGTTACAATCATTACGATAGTCGTAACCTGAGACCCCACGATCCTCGTAACCACTTTACATGTCTTCATCCCTATCGTGAAGAAGTAGGTGTTTATTGAGGTCATACTTGTCCAAACGGCGCCTATGACTGCCCAAAGACTCCGTAGCTTCTCCTATAACCACCCAAATTGTTTATATAAAACCATCAAAAATTCCATTCAAGTCTCCCACACGATGCTATTCGTGACCTTACGCTACATTATGTTCCATCTTTAATGATGCGGCGTAAATCTTTCCTGGTCCCTCATTTCAATCTATACCAACGTTCTCACCGACTTTAATAATCCTTGTAAGCCGCCTTATCGAATTTTGTGTGGGTACGACGCGCATATGCGATAAACATTGCAGGGAGGGCCCCAAATCTCGGCAATTATTCGTGAAAAATCGAAGACACAGGAGGCACATCTACGCCGCATATGGTATATTTTAAATTAGGTTATCGTTTGCGCGTCTCTATCTCTACAATGATCAAGACGTGTCGGACGACCCTCGTCAGTGCACTCAGGTTAAAAATCGTTTCGCTGTTCTCAGGTACGGTCAACCCCTGATGGACCGAGATCATGGTGCATATTCTCGAAATCAATCATGGTGAATTTGAACATATTAAAATCATCTCGAAGATGTAGAGCTCCATTACTCTTTAAAAATCTACGATCTCTTCCGTGTGTGATGTGTGATATCAGAGCGCAATTTTTGAATTTAAATATGAACGTTTACGAAACAGATTACTAACTTCTTTCGCTATACAAAAAAACTACCAAAAAAAATCTCCAATAGTATGGGGTGTATGTAGTAGCTCGGCAGTTGCGGGTACCGTGAATTTCCCGCACTAATTTTGACGAAGCTTCCACTCAATGTTTTATTTTCCTTTCCTATACGGCCTTGTCCATCATATATATTCATGGTCTATTGACTATCCAAATTATACAACGTGGTGTGCTTCATTTCGCAGGACGTCTGCAAAAAAAACGAAACCAGTTTTCAGCAATCAAATACCGCCACTTCAATTCAATTTCAAAGTGGGGTACTTACTTTTTTAAGAGAATTCGATTATTAAATGGTTAAACAAGAATTCTGAGTGCAGGCCACCATGGCAAAACGTAATGCACTTAACCATCTTCTTCCTTGTGTTCGAACCGTTAACAATTGTACCTTTCTTTCTGCGAAGGCGTTCATCACTAGTCCCGCCCTGGCCATACATGCGTCCACTCTCCTAACAGGCTACTCTGGAAGCATGAATCAAGTAAAGTCATCCAATGCTAAACGCATTGCATCATCGACGACTGACTTTGTTTTTTATTTATGTCAGGAGTAGTGTCACTTTTTGGGTTTCCAACTTCTCCTTCCCTTCACTCCGCTACGCCACGCTACGCTACCCGCTGTTTTACTACAGCTTTCTTATCATCGTACTCTTATCTGATCTGATCTGATCTCTTTCATTCTAAAAACGGTCGTCACTTAGCACAGAGGCAATTTCTGTGTAATACTATACGCCCCATTTGGAAGAAAAAAGTGTTTCTGGAGACTTTAGACTTTATAATAATGTTTTTGTTCCATCCATCCACAACTTGGGCACAAACAAAATACAAACCGTACTTCCGTTATGGACCTCTTTACCCTCTCAGAATTTATTTGCGCCAATGTTCATGTATGTATGTATTTTTTTCTTTTACTTACTTGCCCATGGTTAAATAAACTGCAAAATTGCTCTGTTGGAAGGAGAAGAAAAAATTGCATGGTTTAATTTAATTTAGTTTATTGTGCTCAGCACAATAAATAACAGGCTGTTGTATTTCATGCTTACTGTTTTTACAGGCTGTTTTAAAAGATATTTGCGAGCATTAGTTTAGTTTTGCTATTAGATTATTTTCCCAATGTTTCTTTTTAGTTCATTTCCTTAAAACGAAAAACTATATTTCATTCTTATTTAATATATAATTTTCATTTATTTTTGTATATATTATCGCATCACCAACGATATTTATTATTATGCGGTTTTCAACGCTACTTCAAAAACGTGTATCAACCTTTTTATATTTGGGTGTGTGTTAATTTCAATAGTACCTTATGTACTTTCGGGCAATGTTGATATGAGCACATACCCTCCATAAATAGGGCTTGTTCTATACAACTGTCAGATTTGTTTTTATTTTTAGTAATTCCTTCAATACAAAAATGAGCTAATCATTCCTCAAGAATGAGACCATCAATGGAAGAGATATTTTTCAAATCCGTTTGGTTCTTGAGAAAATTAAATTTTCTTTTTTTTTTCAGATTACACACCACGACCCCAAAAAAGATTACAGTCCATGACCAAACTTCAGTCCCCAAAACTACCAATGAATTCATAAGATAATTATGTTTCTACCAATCTTGAAGTCAATGCCGAGGATCTGGTATCAAACGGAGTCAGAAACCTCCCAACCAACATCATCAAACCGACGCAATGGAAATAGCAGTCAAAAATCAGACATTGAAGCGCAAATTTCGTCTTTTATTAATGATACTGATGATAACAACGACAATCAGTAAGAAATTAATGCTGCAATAAAGCATCCTTGTTCAGAAAATTCATGTAATATTCAGGGCTTCCCTAAAATTGCTTCATTACTTAGAAAAATGAATGTTAACGGAAGAATCATCGACACTAGAAATATGTTGTTTGTAACTACAGCACCAATGGGAGGTACAAATGAAGTAGGTTCAAGTTATATAAATAAAGGGAGAACATAGACCAGAAAAAGAATGAGAAGCTGTGAAAATAGCAGCACTAGATCAACATATAAATATACCATTAGAGGAGTTATAATTTGTAGAGCAGCCTTTCGAGCGATAGTAGGGTTATAAAAAGACAGTCGAAAGACCTGCAAAAAAATGTTTCAAATGGGTATAGACATATAGCTTATGATAATCAACTAAATGAATCTAGAAAGGGAAAGTATGGGATTCAAAGACTGTGAATTATTGGGTTCTTACAAACTTTCAAAATTGATCATGGATTAATGTCACCAAGTTGTAGAGGAATATCAGATGAATATCGATTTATGTTGCTTCTAAGTTCAATGACAAAGGTAGATGTATACTATCAGTACAGTTCTTCATGGCCAAAAATATTAGATGCTGCATTGCAACATGTTAAAGTACTAAAAAAATCCAACGAAAGCTTTATCATATAATTTATGTCTTGTAATTTGGAAGGATGAATTTCCATTCTTATGCATTGCAAAGAGTGGAAGTGATTTTTTTGATTTATGTACCTCGGTAAAGAATGATTAAAAATTTCTTAACACAGGGGATGAAATATATATATATATATTGTCATTGAATAGTATGTGATTGAGTAGCATAGGAATAATGTAAAATTAGAACATCAATTTTATAAAAAAGTGTTAGTCGATAGCAAAAGGAAAATGGAAAATGGAAACGTTTGTTTTCTTTGTATTCGATTTCGCTGAAGATATTATTACTAAAAATTGTTGAGTCAGGCAGATCAACTTCACTTTTGTAACTGCTTTAAAATTCGATATTTTTTTGGAGTTTCAGATAGTAATTCAAATATTAACAATAGTATTTGGACTCCCTGAGGAGGTATTGGCTAGGATAAATAGAGAGTTATTGTTTATTGAATTATTAAAAATTACTTGGAAATTTCATTACAGGTCGTACACTTTTTTTTTGCAAGTGAAAAACAAAAAAAATCTCTTGTCATTTGACGTCTTAAAATCAATTTAAGTGCATTTTAAATGGCTTGGGATGGCCAATACAAATCAGCGGGGTGTCAAGAAATCGGCGGGGTGTCAATTAGTTTTCGTTTTTTTAAACCGAAACCCAAACCCAAAAAAAAACTACCTACAAAAAAAAGACCGCCGCCAAAAAAACAACCGCCGCCGAACCGCCATCTATAAGAACAAATGTTTACGTTCTTTCCTCTGACCCCATCCCCTCCCTCCATAACAAAACCGCGCTCGCCATCTTGGCGAACATCCGGAGCCGCTAAGTACACCCCTACGACGACAACCTCCGGCGAACCGTCATCAATTTTAAACGAATCATTACGTTCGTTTCACTGCGGCCACCCCGTCGGGTTGAACGAATCTTTACGTTCGCTCCTCTATGCCAACCCGTCCCTTTCAACAAATTTCTGGCGCCACCCCTACCCTTTCAACGAAACTTTTCGTTCGTTCCTCTGACACCAACCACGTCCCTTTCAACGTAACTATACGTTCGTTCCTCTGGCGCCACCCCGTCCCTTCATCCACTCCTACTCCGTTACGAAGAACTTAGATTGACTACTGTGTCTACTGCACCACTTCAACTAACTAGAATCCTCTTACTACCTGCACCCCTGCTACGAACGTGAATGGAGGTTAACAACAGTTATGTACGGACCACTTCACAGGTCACTGCAAGTGGAGGGAAGGTTCGTCTATAGAATTAATACGCAAGAAATTCCTGCGTTTCAACGCGGCGTGGGACATTTTATGGTTGAAGTCTGTCGTATTCAACGATGCGCATATCGCACGACACGGTGAAGCCCAACAAAAATTTGAAGAAGTACTGAACCAATTTATCAGTCATATTCCAAGTGACAATTTGCTTCTAACAACGAAGCCAACATGGAAATCATTAAACGATCGGTTAAAGAAAGTGGTTGCCGATCACCAAACGGCTAGGAGGGTAAATTAAGCTGCCTCCAGTTTAATAGAGATAAGGGGCGATCGTGAGGAACTACTGGATGATGTCGTATTAGCAATGGACTAATAAGAAGAAGAAAGAATGACAGAAAGGGATGAACGCACTACAATGTACAGGTGACTACAGGAAGCTGGATATAGTATCATAAATAGTGCAATTGGTGCAGTGGTGTTACCAAATGAAGTTGAAGAATCATCACCGTCTTCCGTTAATTCTGTTCCTGGTTCCGTGTCGAGGCGCTGCGCGTTTGAATCGGACGAGTGTGATCATCGCATGTTGGACGATTACATCTGACGGATGTCAGAGTATGAAACAAAGCAGTTGAAAATTGATGAGGAAAGGGTGCAGTTTCAGAAAGACGCAGAGAAAAAAACGGACGATCGTCTATTGCGTGATCAGGAATTAAACTAGCTTCGTTTGAAGTTGGAGGAGAGACGCTTTGAACTTACGGAACTTCGTCATGAATTGGACAGCGAGGAAAGAAAAATGGGTATGAAGGATCGCAAGGGACTTTCAGGATTGCTCCTGGCTTTGACATAGTTTGCCGTTTTTTATTAAATTATTCTGCAGAGTTCATTTACAAATAACGGGCTAGAGTTGGCTGGTCTACATCAAAAGTATTTTGCACTTTTCCTCCATGCTGCAAGCATACTTTGAAGTTCCAAAGTAATGCTTCATCTTTGAACTTGAGGTAAATCGGAGCTTCGGGCACTTTTAACATACGTTTGTGGTCCTGAGAGTACCACATTTGTTTTAAGCCTTTATAGGAGTTTTCTACAGACACTTGAACCATACTCATTCATTTGTTATGTAAAAGTTGCTGAAGTGTAGGGAAGGCTCTAATAAATCCTATTTGTAATCACGGCCGCAGTAAGTATGATGGATCCCCATAGATGTAGTACTGCTCCTCTTGAATGTTTAGAGTGTTTTGTAATACGTTGTCGATCGCGCTTTCACGGTACAGTGTGAGGTGAGCTGTTTAGATTAAAATTTGTTGTTTGTATAACCTTTCAGATTTTGTAGATCCTTTCTTCATTTGTGGCATTTGGATTTCTTTGTTAAATGAATGGTTACGTCGGCTGTTACGATTATCATCATTCTAAGGCGGTTCGAGTACTTGTGTATTTTGCGTATTGTTTTTTGTTGATGGTGAAATCGACACTTTGCCTCATTTTGAGACCTTTACCATGTATAGCTCGTGTTCCTTTTGATCATTTTTTGTGTGATCCGATGACAAAATTTGAACAAAAAGTATGATACAAATGTAACCTGTTCAATTATTTCTAACTGAAATATATGACTAAACGATAATGCAAAAATCAAAATTCATTAAAAAATGACTTTTGAAATTACCCGAAACGTGTCATGATTCTTTATCTCATTTTCCAAGTGAATTCATTAGTGGATTATTGTAGCGGTAAAAAAATATTACGACTTGTGAATTACGTGACAGGTCGTACACTTGTAAATTCTAAGTGAAAAATACAAAAAATCACTTCTCATTTCACGTCTTAAAATGGAAGTAAGTGAATTTTAAATGACTTGGGAAAGCCAATAGAAATGGTCCTCATGTAAAAACAATTCGTGTTTTGTAAACCGAAACCAAAACACAAAAAGAAAACCCTCCTGTCACGCCATTTGGCGTTCGGGTTTTCAAACACGAAGTGCCTCCCTCCATGTGATCATTCAACCGCAACAAATATAATACCGAAAACGTCAGCGTAAGCGAAACACAAACAACCTCACCACCACCACAACAATAATAAAGCTCACCCAACCTCACCGTCAACACATCAAAACCAAATAATCCCAACCACAAAAACAAAACGTCACCGCCACCGTCACCGACTTCGAAACAATAATAATAATAATTAAACAAAATTCACCGTCACCTTCACCGACACCACAACAATAATAATAATATTAAAACAAAAGTCACCATCACCGTCACTGGAACAATAATAAACCTCACCAAACCTCACCGTCATCACATCAAAACCAAATAATCCCAACCACAAAAAAATTCACCGTCACCGTCACCGTCACCATCACCGTCACCGTCACTGAAACAACAATAATAATAACAAAATAATCCCAACCACAAAAACGAAACGTCACCGTCACCGTCATTGACACCGAAACATTCATAATAAAAAAAAAGTAATCCCAACCACAAAAACAAAAAGTCACCGTCACCGTCACCCAAACAATAATATAATAATTAAACGAAAGTCACCGTCACCGACACTGAAACAATAATAATAATAACAATATAATCCCAACCACAAAAACAAAAAGTCACCGTCACCGTCACCGTCTTCGAAACAATAATAATAATAACAAAATAATCGCAAAGACTAAAACAAAACGTCACCGTCACCGTCACCTATTTCGAAACAATAATAATAATAATCCCAACCACAAAAACAAAAAGTCACCGTCACCGAAACAATAGTAGTAATAATTAAACAAAAGTCACCGTCACCGACACTGAATCATTAATAATAATAATTTAACAAAAGGCACCGTCATCGTCACCGACACTGAACCATTAATAAATATTAATATATTAATAAACTTCACCCAACCTCACCCAACCTCACCGTCACCACAAAAAAACAATGGGGGAAGGGAAATCTAATTCTGCAATAGCTCAAGAGTTGCAAAATGTTTTCTTCGTGAATGGAACGAGGCGACCTGCGGGGCTAACTGAGACTGATATGATAATGAGGGGACAGACGGGGCTGCCTGTGACTGAACTGATCAGGAAAAAGCGTCTGTGATTCAATGGCGCATGGGACATAATACTATTGAAATCTTTAGTATCCAATGAGGCACATATTGCGCGCCATAGGGAAGCTCAGAATAGGTTCGAAGAAGTTTTGGCTCAATTCATTTCACAGGTGCGTACTGAGAATTGGTTAACGACAACGAATCCGACGTGGGAATCATGAAATGATAGGTTCAAAAAGGTTGTGGCTGATCATAAAACACCAAGGAGAGTGAACGAGTCGGCTTCTGGGATCGTGGAAATCAGGGGAGAGCGCGAGTAGATTTTAGACGACATTGTTCTCGCGGTGGATGAGAAAGAAGAAAAACGAAGGACAGAGCGAGAGGAACGAACAAAAATGGATAGACGACTGCAGGACGCCGCGGAATAAATACGTAATAGGGCGCTTGGTGCCATTTTAACAAACAATGAAGTGCAAATAACACCGCCATCTTCAACAAACTCAATAGTGGGCTCTTCTCGGCGCCGTGCATTTGAATTAGATGAAGATGACCGTCGGTTATTAGATGACCATATCAAACGGATGTCAGAGTATGAGAAGAAGCGTATAAAGATGGGTGAAGAACACATGAAGTTTCAAAAGGATACAGAGAAGAATACAAACGACCGTTCAATTCGGGATCAAGAGTTGAACGAACGTCGCCTACAGCTGTAAGAGAAATGATTTCAGCTTTCAGAAAGACGCCATATGCTCTAATCTGAAGAACGTAAACTTTAAATTAATGAACGAAAAGACATGTCTGGTATTTTACTCGCTTTGACGAAAGAATTGACAAAGAAATCGAAAAATTCTTAGTATGTTGACAAATCTTCATTTACTAGTGTCCATCATTTATTTGCAAGTAACGATGAATGGTATGCGTATCTACATCAAATTTAGTTTGAACTTGTCCTCCGTGCTGCAAGCACACTTTGAAGTTCCAAAGTAATTATGCTGCTTTGTACATGAGTTATATCGGTACCGCCCGTACTTTTAACATCCTTTTATTATCTTGGGACGACCACATTTTTTTCAAATCTTTATATGAGTTCTCTACAGATACTCAAACCGCACTCATCTCCTTGTTATGTAAACGTTATTCCGGTGTCGAAAATGTTCTACTAAATGCAATTTGTAACCACGGACGTAATAAATAAGCAGGGTCTCCATACATACAGTACTGCTCCTCATTTATATTTAGTGTTTGTTTTAATACGGTGTCCATCCCACTTTTGCAGTAGAGTGTGAGGTCATGACGTAGTCCGGCTTCGGGTCTGTACATATGAAAAATTAGTTCATCAGGCATTGTCACCGTCTGATAAATCAGATAGTGGAATCGCTTATGACCTGAGCAGCACGCTCGTGGATTGACACCTGGGCCTCCTGTTCGACACATCTCAATTTTCATGCAGTCTATAAGTCCCACACACTTTTGCAAAGGAGATCCTTGCTCCATTATTTACTCAGTTTACTGCCCTGCTCTTTCGGTCATTAAATGCGCCCTGAAGGTAGACAAGAAATGGCCCCAATTTTCTATAAAATGCGTCACAGCCTCCCAAACTATTTCAGATAGAATCGATATACACATGCGAAATATCGGTTCGAACGACACGGTGCGGCTAACTGTCGCAGTATAATGCAGCAAGCTGTAATGTATTCACATAAGTAGTTAGATCTCGTTGTTTGTCCATACCCGTAGTCGATCACTTCCGCCTCTTTTTTTTTTTTCGTTTAGCAAAAACCGAAACTGCTTCATGCGGGCTTCGTTTGAAAAGCAATTTAAATTTAAAGTCAATTCCTTGAACATGACGGTTTCGCATCTCAGGTTTGTCTATATATCTCCCCTATACCTATCACATTTTTGTTTCAGATATATTAGTACTGCTACATCAATCTTCAGTACAATACCCATTCTTAGACGATTGTAGCACTTTTTTTAATTTCCGTTTAAGCTTGTTGACGGTGAAGTCTGATTGCGTCATATTTCTCTATTTCTCACAAAACTGCTGTTTGTCACACGCTTTTCGATGATTTTTCTCTCTTCCAGAGGCAAAAATGTCATCGAAAAGCACGTGAGTATTTTTTTTTTTTATGTAGAACAGTTAAGTGATAGTATTAAGTGAATTTCGGTTTTACAATAATCCAAAAATCCAAATTCATTAAAAAAATGACTTGTTAAATTATGTGAAAGCTGTCACATTTTTTATCTCATTTTCCAATAATGACAGAAAATGTTAAATCATGTATTACAGATTCAAAGAATGAATGGAGATGCAGTGATCTTCCATTTAAAACATTTAATTGTTCATGGCGACAACTGAACTGCAGTGGTGAAAACAAAAAACCGGTTTGTATTTTGGTATATGGTAAGGAGTGTAATAGTTTAGTTTAAAGAGGATAGAATTGAATTATATATATTTTTTTTTGATTGCAGGACATACAAAAAAATGTATGCGACAGTTCATTTTGGACATATCATGAAGAGTCACTTTTAAAGTGCAAAGATGCTAATTATCCCGTTGATATGATGAATTGATTGTAAATTGTTTCTGGAAGGGTTTTTCATTTTTTTTAATTTGCTCAACAACAAATAACATTGAAAATGATCGTTTTAACAATGAATTTATTTAGTTGTGTTTCATGATAGTAAAAGGTTGTGATTGTAATTTTGGGTCAATATGTAATAAAGATGAAATCATTAATAAACGTATATATATATATATATTTTTTTTTACGGAGGGGATTTAGTTGTTATAGGTTTTTTTAGGATATTTGTTTTTGCGTTGCATAGGTGTGCGGAAGAGATTTTCGGAATTAAAAAAAAAAGAAAAAAATTCGTTTGCCGATGCAATAAAAATAGAAATAGGGGTTTTATTATGATGCGATGCGATGCGATGCGATGCGATGCGATGCGATGCGAAGCGAAGCGATGCGAAGCGATGCGAAGAGATGCGAAGAGATGCGATGCCATGCCATGCGATGCCATGCCATATGATGCGATATGATGGGGAGGTTAGTGGATGGAATAGGTGTGTTGACGATGAGGGTTAATGGATGATATTGTGAAAAGTTTGAGCTGAATTGCGACATATATCATAAATGAAATATAAATGAGCTGAGGTAGAGAAAGAGAGAAAGAGAGAACGAAGAATGATTTATTTATTTTGCTAACGTACTTTTTGATATTTCAGAAATATTTTTGAAACGAAACGTCGGTTTCCAACATATAATAATATATTTTTAGTTTTTTACTGTAATCAAAACTTAATATTTTTTTACCTCAAAAAACTCAAAAACCTTCAATAAATATTATTTATCTTACTTTTTATTCTTTATAACTTGTAAGCAAACAACAAACATTACATACATACAATAAATTCAACAACATTCTCTCCACATACCACGACACCGACCGCAAACCGCAACCTCTGCGTGGTGGTCGATGCATAAAATTTAATTTAATTTCTATTTGTTTTTTTCTACAAAAAGGGCACGTCATCACACGTGTTTTCCCAAAAACATTTATTAAAAACCCCCTCATCAACGCAGTCCTCAGTGCCCCACAACAATATTGAAACTCACGAGTCCACTATATAAACACTATAAACACACTACCCTATAAAAAACAGTAAACAGAGCAAAAAAAAAATCTATAATGTACAAACTGCGAATTCATTCATATATAAAACTTAAAACACGAGTTCAATAATAAAAAAAAAAAGACACACACACACGCACTTTTATAAAGTATACAATACATAAAATATATACTGATTATTTTTTTCCCTCTCGCAACCACCAACCGAACACCACCAACCGAACACTCTCGCCCGTGTCTATTGTAAATAACATAATATAAAATAATCCCTAACAACACAATACATAAAATAACACAAGTACAACACAATACAACTCAACACAAAATCAAAACCGAAAAAACAAAGCCTCCTTTTTTTCTTTCTTTTTCTTATTTTTTTCCCCTTTTTTCAAACCAACCAACATGTGACGACGCATTTAGCGGCATACAATATAACACTCTTTTGGTGTAGGAATGTGTCTCGCTTGTTATATCACCAAATGAACAAAAAATAAAAAAATATAAATTACAGAAAAAATATAAAAAATTCAATAAAAAATAAATACACAACGTGCACAATTTCTTGTTTTTTTTCAATTTTTCTTATTATTATTATTATTATTATTACTTTCATACACATGACGTAGACATGGTGTCGTCAATTTCAAAAGAATCTAATCGACATTCTAATGGTAGGGGTTCGAAAAATCCTCCTTCCACTTCACCTGATCCAACCATACCGTTAACGTTATGTTCTCCGTTCACATCTCCGTCAAATTCAAACCCACCCGGGTTTCTACAGCTGAACAACGTCGGCAATACCGGCAGATTGAATAGTTCAGACTCAAACACATCACCACCACCATCACCATCACCACCTTCTTTACTACCATGACTAGTCACCGGACTTCCTGGTAATTCTCCCAGTATATCCATTGAATTTAGTACATCTTCTTCTTTTTTAATAACTAATCTTTCGTCATCATTGTCACTCATCATTTCCTCTAATACTTCTTCTTCTCTCTCTTTCATCACTATTATTCCATTACCATCCGATCTTCTACTGTTACTATTATTACCACCATCATCATCATCCTCATTATTACTATGAGTCGATGATGATGTACATCTAGAAGACAAACATCTACTACCTGTCATCATCATCGTCGTCGTCCTACTTGTTGCTCTACCAGCCGCCGTACCATCAGTGCTACTACTGGTCCTGGTACAAGAATTTCCCAATGATGATGACGTCATCACATGTTGTGCAAATGATGATATACAACTAACAGACTTCGACGTAGGCAATAAAGATAACTTGCCTGACCCACCACCGTTTACATTATTATTCATCGTCTGTATATGTTGATCAGTGTGAACACGTTTCTCGACTTTAGTCATATTTATGACATTATTATCTGTCGTCTTCTTTCTTTTCTTCACCTGACGATGTTGACGGCTTGCCTTCAATCTATTACTATGACTAATATTATTATTAATATTTCTACTTTTATTATTATGATTGCTATTTTGATTTTGATTGATCTTGCTCTTATTGTTGTCAAGTTGATTATTATTACTGTTGATGGTCGGTGCCTCCGTCCATGCTCCCATGTTGTTGCTATTGTTGTTGTCCAATAGGGCTTGTTGTTGCTGGTGGTGATGGTGATATGTGATTTGATCCATTGCATTTAATTGAGGTACGGCACTTACGTCCGAGTGTGCAGCACAATCAAAACTGGGACGGGGACGTTTCAAATTCGCGTTCATGTCCATACACAGTGACGCGTCCGAAGTGCTCACTGAAGCTGGTGACCCGCCAGTCGAACATGATAATGAACGCCCATTTTCTAAACTACAGCCACTTGTCGGGCCATCCAATTTCTTGACATCTTCCTGATATGGTCCCGATACCATACCTGCTACTTCCATGTTGTACATAGGCTTGTTGCTCTTGTTTAGGGAGCAAGATTTATCGTTTGCGAGGGATTGTTGATGATTCATATGCACATTCATATTGTTGTTTGTTGAATTGGGGCAAACTTTAGTAGAAACGTTGTGTTGTTGTTGAGGATGATGATGAATGATATTTTGTGGTTGTTGAGTAGTGAGTAGGGCGGATCGGTCTGTGATGGATGACGGTGAGAGTTGTTGGTGATGCTGAGTCGGGGTGGTA
>JAULBU010035008.1:0-15686 GCA_032358235.1 Odonthalia washingtoniensis
TGATGATGGCTCGACTCGACAATTGGCGTGTCCCCAAAGGATGTACGCTTTACTGCACTTTAGAGCCGTGCGCCATGTGTCTTTCTGCACTCGCGCTTGCAAGGGTCGACCGCATCGTGTACGGCGCGAGCGATCTACGGCTGGGAGCGTGCGGTACATGGGTCTCGCTGCATGAACAGACGCACCCGTTCCATCAGTTTAAGGACATTAGCGGCGGCGTCTTGCAACGTGACAGTTCCGAGCTGCTCACCCGTTTCTTCAGAGAACGACGCGCGACGCAGAAGCAACGGCAACAGCAGCAGCAACGGAACAAAACATAAAAAAACAATAGTTTACAAAATACAAATAGCATTACAGTGCGTGTACACGTGTAACAAGGTTATTCAAACGTGTACAAACAGAGCACTCCTTTTCGCAATACCTTGTATATCGCCAATGCAGCAATCCCATTGCAACGCACGCAGCTGCATGCCGCACCCGATCGCACCCTTCCCCACTCTGAACAACTCCTCCACTTCGTAACTCTCCACCGCCTCGTTTTCGCTGTACACCAGCACCAAATCCCTCATCCGTTCCAGCCTGTCACTCGCGTTGAAATGCTGCACCATCCGATGCCCGTCCCGCATTCTGAAGCAAATTTCAAAATCCGTCCGCTGCGTTAACTCCAACACCCGTTTCTTCGCCTCGTCTACTCTTTCAGCAAACGCTTCGCGCGCCCTGTCCGCGCTCAGCGCCTGCTGCAGCTCCACGTCCTGTTCGCGGCGTACTCGCCGCGACTCCAGTAGACAAGGGTCGGTGGAAGACCGCAGACAAGACGCCAATCTGTCCAGGTACGACGACGACAACAACGAATCAACAGACGACCCCAACGCACCTGTCTTACAACTTGAAGAAGATGATCTAGCGTGACGGAGTGGAATCTTCGTCGCACGAGAAGAAGACGGAATCGTTGATGGGATTGAAGTTTGTGATGAACATCCTTCATCCTCATTCTCCGTATCCATTTCAATTGACACATCATCATCACCGCCATCGGCTTCACCATCATCATCATTATCGGCTTCATCATCATCATCATCGGCTTCATCCTCATCCTCATCCTCATCAGCAGCAGCAGCAACATCGTCGTCGTCGTCTGAACGGTTGGCAACAGAATCTTCAACGTCTTGAAGCGACGCTGCAATAGCCGCTGCCACGGCAGCGGCCTCATCATCCATAATAGCCGTACTCGGCAAGCTAACGCTACGGCCTCCGTTTCCGTCATTGCCACCATTATGAGAGGCTCTTCTAGTCGTGACGGACGCAGCTTTCCGTTCTACCTTATGAAACAGGCCCAGCATGTCATTGTCGAGACAATGCACGTCCAAGAACCGTGCGACTTCCGGAATGCATGAGAGCCATAGGCTGTCCATGTCGTGGTCGCCTTCCGGGTGGTGGAAGTCATGGTGAGTCCAGACGGCCAATCGCTCGCCCGTGCGCGGGTCCAGGACCGCGACGTGCGGGAAATCTTCGACCGGGTAGAACGACGTGTACGTCGTTAAATCACTTGACTTCGAATCACGCCGCCACACTATTACATCATGGTGGTTTACCTCATTGTGGTGCGAGGACGTTGGTATTGGTTTGTTATTCATGAAAGGGAGCGGAGGTGAGGGAGAAGGTGAGGGAGAAAGAGAAGGGGAAGGGGAAGGAGAAAGTAATATCAAAATCCATTTCGAATTGTGTCTCGCGCAACACATCAAGGCGTCAAACGGACCTAGATACGGTTTCAAGGTTGGCGTCTGGTCGACAGGTTGTTCTGTCCGCAGTGGCAGCAGCGGAGGCGGGGCAGGGATGGCGGAGGGGGTTGCGGTGGTGGGCGATGGTGATGACGTGGAAAGTGCAGCAGCAGACAAAGGAGTATGGGGATGGGGTGAGTCCATTGGCGGGGTTGAGTAGGTGAAGAAGACGGTGAGATGGGAAGCGAGCAGAGAAGAGAAGAGAAGAGAATGAGAGAAGAGCGTTGAGTTGATGAGTGAAATAGTTTTTCATAATTTGAAAAAGAATGTGATTGTATCTCAAACTTTCATGATACGTACAGCGCAAAGGTGTAAATAAATTATAAATAAATTTTAATTATTGGTGGTTGTTGAAACGTGTAATAAGTGACCAATCTCACACCATTTTTTTTATTCGAGGTCAACCTAAGGCACAACCCAAAAATCAAACTTAAATTTTTTTTCATTTTCGCATTCACGATCTCCGTCCCTCTTCCCCTCTACTAACACTAAAATCACTAACAACTTGGTCGCGCCCGGAAGCCGAAACCACACCAACCCACCATGAACGTGCAAGCACAAGCATTTGTGATCAATGGTGCCTTATTACCAAACACCCAACATTCATCATTTACACCTTACCGTCTGCGTCGTTGCACCGTCGTGTCCAAAGCTGCAACAACCTCCCGCCGTCGACAATGCCGCATAGTCGTGTCGGCCACGACCGCCGATGAAGTAACCGCCTTCGACACAACCTCCCAACGACGACAACAGCAGAAGCAGAATCCGAGTCAGAGTCAGAATCAGAATCAGTATCAGCATCAGCAGCAACAACAGCAGCAGCAGGCGGAACAAGTGAAACCGACAATCGAGCAACCTCACGATGACGAAGGTTCAGAAGCGTCTGTGGATGCAGCTTTGTCTAATTTATCATCTCCTCTGAGCATTCCCACCCCGCCGCCTCCTACGCCTACTAGAATACCGCAGACACAGAAGAAAGGAGGGTTATCAAAGCCGCCGTCGAGATCGAACTTTGAGGAACGGAGAAGAGTCAATCAATATAACGGCAATCGAGAGTTCACCGACTTTATACCGGACCCGCAAGCGACTTACTTCACAAGATGTGGTAAATGCACAGCTGTGTACAACATACAACCCAAGATACTAGGACACGGTTGTAAAGTGTCATGCGCAGTATGCCACAACGTTTGGTTTCAAAAACCTGATCGCTTAGGTAAATTGGATGTCGAGAAATCGAAATTCATCGATTACCCGATCGATAAGAAAAACGATTATATCGAGCATGCTGCCAAGTTACGACGTGAACGCCTCGCCAATAACAACTCCTCATCTAACAATTGGAGAGAACGTGGTAACACCAATACCAAATATAGTAATAACACTAGAACGCCCGGTGGCGGCGGTGGTGGTGCTACAAGGTCTTTACATAGTGTGTTCATCGCAAACCTGAGCTACGATATGGAAGAGAATGAATTGAAAGACGCTATCAATGGAATTATCGAACGATTCAGATTAACTATCGTCAAAGATCCATCCACTGGCAAATCTAAAGGCTTCGCTTTCTGCGACGTGCAATCGGCGCAGGACGTGGACAAAGTCATCCAAGCGCTGGACGGTTTACAGATTCGGGGTAGACCTATTACAGCCAGGGTTGGTAAGAAGAAAGAATAAAAAAATTTGTCCTTTCTTTTCGTTTTTCATTCATTATAACAAAAATAAATAAATAAAACAATAATGTCAGAGTTATCAATATGTCAAAAAACCTATCACCTCGTCACCAACTTCACTCAAAACATACTTTCCCCGCCAACCTCTTCACCCGTACCATCATCATCTCCGAAGCATACTCGCAAAACCAAACATATTGATACGATTCGTTCAGTTTACCTGTGCACCGTAGCGTTCCAGAACATTAGGCGCAACACGTTGATCACTAAACGAGATGTACATTACATGTGCAATACGTTATTCCCGACGACTGCAACCGTACACAGATGTGTGAACGATTTGGCAAACGAGTTATGCATCGATAATCCGAATGACCTACGTATAGTCGCCGCTCCAAAAGGGTTAGCGGCGGGTCGTGTGTCGTTCGTCGATGAGTTTGACAACATGGTTCACGTGCATGGGTTCGGTGAACAAGGATGCTTGCTTCCACCAAGGCCTGAGCGAATAAAGAGTCTTTCCTTCACCGCTCATGCAGTCATTATCTTTGAGAAAGAAACTGTGTTTCGTTCCATTCTCAATGAACCCAACTCCAATTCCATATTGAGTCCTTACATTTTGGTGACTGGCAAAGGTTTTCCGGACAACGCTACCGTGCAGTTCGTGAACAGACTGCTGTTAGAATGTAGACATATGCCGATTTATGTATTGACGGATGCGGACCCGCACGGAGTCGTCATAGCAAGTACATACGTGAATAAATTATCGGGTGAGGCAGATGTGAAATGGTTGGGTTTGAAACCAAACGATTTCAAGCATTCACTAAGCAATCAGTACAAGATGCGGTTAACTGAGAATGAACATGTATTGATTAAAAGTCGTTTAAAATATTGGCGTACGAACAATAACAATAATAAGAATAGTAATGTTTCTCATTTCATAGATGCAATGAATGAGTTTCTCAGCAGTGGATATAAATTTGAACTTGAAGCTTTGGCTGTGCTCGACAAACATAACACTACTGATAATAATGAATGTTCTGCACTATTGGCATTCATAAAACATAGTATTCGGAAGTATGAATAGGTCGTCACACACTTCTATAATATAGATATTATATATATATATATATATATCAATATTGTATATCGTCACTCTTCGATTTCAACTTTTCTTTCGCTTCTTCAATGTCTAATCCTTCCAACCCGAATAATTTCGCCACGTCATGCCCTCTTCCATTCAAACTCCCACTCAGTCCGGCAAGCGCACACTTTGCATTTACTTTGTCTTCGACTATTCCAGCCATCACCCCGACGCCATCATTTAACTGCAATGGGAATTCAGTAGGCAATTTAATATGGATATCACCATTATCTCTTAAAAGGGAAACGGTGTCATTTAATAAATCAACTGTATTTACCTTACCTCTTGATACGATTAATCCATTTTTTATTTGTACGTATTCCATCTTACCGATTAGCTTATCATTACCACCTGTCATCCATGTGTTAGAGAGATTGTTGATGGTTGTTTGATTATTCGATATATCGAAACATAAACTCGAATAAAATGTATCACTATGTATATAATTTATATACCTACCAATGGAAGTAGTCCACAATGGTAATACCGAATTATCTATACCGAATCCAAGAATACCGGAATTTTCGTAAATGTTATTCGTTCTATTATTATTTGTTAAAGATGGCGATAATGGAATATATTGTTGAATTTCATAGTCGATACAACTCGATGATAATAATAACGCTTCTCTTCTATTACACATATCTTCGAATTTATGGTCATACTCAACTTGTAATGCACGTGCGGTAAACGGATTACAAGCCCTGTTTTGAGCGTGTATGCCAAACATTATTTTAGGAACCGATGAAGACGGTAAATCTTCTGAGATGCTCGAAATAATTTCACTCGTTAATTTCGAATATATATCATCGGCATTCGTAAATATTAAAATGCCTGAAAGAGAATCACAGTCTTCAATCTGTAATCTTAAATTATTATATATTTCTTCCATATCAATACATTCTATTTTATTCATCTGGTCATTTGTTTTACACACATGGCTACTTTTCATACCCAATGGTAATTTTAAATAATCACTCCAGTATTTAACCTCATCACCCCTTCTTGACTCTCCCAGTCTTCCCTCATGTCTATTATCAACAGATAATCTATGAGGATAAATACGATCTTGTTCAAATCTTTCTATATTATTATTCTCATCATCATCCGGTTGCTTAGTTTCCGCTCGTGTGCTTCCTTGTTGGTACGATAACGCACCGTAGGAATTCGTGCTATCTACAATTATCGTACGTGGTACGTATTCACCATGTCTTCGTGAATATCGAAAAAATACTGACTTATCAATCTCTCCATCCACGTCTCGCTCATAATACCCCTTTCTCAAATTCCAATAATGACTACCCACAAAGTTCGACTGTGTCCCTACCTGAATTGTAACAACCTGTTTCTTCGTCGTCATCTCTTTCCTTCTTCCTTTTTTTTTTTTTTTTTGGAGCCAAGCTCAACAATTACATCAATTCATGTTGTCACGGCCACATAGATCCAAATTTCCCGCAACTTCCAGCCCCACTTGATTTTGGGGGTATTAATCACACGTGTTATTTTAAAAAGCTTACAGCAATCACACGTGTGTTCATGCAATAAGTACAATCGCGCGTCGTTTATACTAAAAGACCACAATGACGAACTGTCCCAAACGCACCACCGTCGTCACGCCACGGACCGACGCAAACGATATGCGTCAGAAATATTATTTTTGTTAACTCATAGGAAAGGTTGCTTTGGTTTACTGCCGTTGTTGGCGATGAGGTTGAATGTTAGTTTGTGCATCATTGTGTTGTTGCCAAATACATACTGTAATAATAATAAGAATAATAATAATAATTTAATTTATCATTATAAATTTCTATTTCTAATCTTTAATTTACCTTTTGCTTACAGCCTATTTCTTGATTCTTGTGAAGGCGGCGGCGTAAAATTTTATCATTTGAAAACATTTAGTCATTTCAGTCATACGTCTTCGAAGGTTGAAGGTTTACGCGGCGGACATCTAAATATCGCTGCCATATCTGATTTCACGGTTCACCACAATCGCGTCATCTTAGGAACGATGGCGCCGAAGAATTCGGAAAAACAACTCGGTGAACTCGGCCTACATCAACTCCCCGGTCAACTCCTTATCGAAGAAGACCTTGAAACTGAACACTGGTATGACGCTCAACCAACGTGGCCATCACCATCATCTTTAACATCAAGCAACACACTACGCGCCACAAAATCACAATGGATTGATTTAGCAACAGAAGCACTTTCATCGGCATCTCGTCTATTTGAAAAACGCGTAGATGCAAAGACTGCAAAATCAAAAAATGAAGGATTAACAGCAAGTGATAAAATCGCATCATTAACTTTGTCAATACAAGAAAGTCCTGTACATAGATTAGATGAATTACGTACATTATTATCAATGTCAGAGAAAAGAGGACGTGAAAGAAGCTTATCTCTGGATGCTCTAAACGATTTATTTATACACAATTTACTACCTGATAAGCGTATACTGTTATCATTATATGATAGAAATTTTATATGTGACAGAAAGGAATTAAGTAAAAGACATTTAATGTATGGATTATTTGAGAGCGAATTGAAAACAATATATAAAGAATTTATTCAAATTATTGAAGAATGTGGTCGTGATAATGTTTTATTTTTTAAAAGAAAAGCTGTTCAATTAACCTTTGCTTTACTTGTTGCTAAACCTGAAAATGAAAAATTGTTATTGTCTATGTTGGTTAATAAATTAGGTGATCCTGATAAAAGTATTTCTTCTGCTACTATGCACAAATTATCACTGCTTATTGGTAAATATCATCCACAAATGAGATCTGTCGTTGTTAAAGAAGTTGTACAATTACTAAGAAGACCGAATTTATCAAGAAGAGCACAATATTACGCTGTTTGTTTTCTTAATCAAATTCCGTTTCAAGAAAATGATACAGCTCTTGCTAGATCTATTGTTCAAATTTATATGGATCTTTTTCTCATGTGTATTCACGAAAAACCCAAACAAGATCAACATCAAGTTCAAGAATCAACTCTTACTAACCTTAATATTACCACAGGTGATGACAATAATAACAATATACTAAAATCAAAAAAGAGGAAGAAACAAACACGTAAGAAAAACTTTAAGAAGAAAAAGCAAAATGAAAAAGGTGGAAAGAATAAGGAATTGATAAGTGAAGAAGTGAAAAATAGTCGTTTTATGGGAAGTTTATTAGTAGGAGTGAATCGAGCATTTCCATATACGAAACCAGAAGAAGATGAACATACATCATATACAAAACATTTTCGGAACTTGTTCAAAATAGCACATGCAGATTCACTCGTACCTGCTACACAATCATTAGCATTATTATTTCAAATATCACAAACAAATGCGGTTCAGAATGATCGTCTTTATCAAGCGTTGTATGGTAGAATGTTCGATGCTGCTGAAAGCGGTGAAAGAATTCAAGCACCATTCTTACATCTTGTTATGAAAGTTATTTCAGCGGATAGTGATATGAAAAGAGTTAAAGCTTTCGTTAAAAGATTGATGCAAAGTGCTATGATGGGTTCAGCAGCTTATGCTGGTGCATGTATGGTTGTTTTTTTCGAGTGTTTGAGAAAAGGTGGTGTACAACATAAAGGGTTGCTTACTTCATTCTTATCTTTAGCTGAGAATGATGATGAAGATGAAATTTTCTTCGATGCTGATAAGTTGGAACAAGAAAATATGAAAGCTGATGATGATGATGGTGCTTTAAATTTGTCTGGTTTGGAATCGGATGAGGATGAAGATCCGCCATCGGATGAAAACAACAATGAAATCAGTAAAAAGAAGAAGAAACAAAAGACGACTAGAACTAAAAGTGTTGCGTGCAATGATGATGATGGTAGTAAACAAGAAGAGAAAGAGAAAGAAACTCACTACGATCCGAAGAAAAGAGATCCTAAATATGCACGTGCTGAACGAAGTTCATTGTGGGAAGCAGTAAGTCTAGCATGTCATTTTCATCCAAGTGTATCAATGTTTGCAAAATCATTATGCAAAGATTTGAAAACGCCCCAAGTTGATGGTGATCCATTAAGAGACTATTCACTCATTACGTTTTTGGACAGATTTTGTTATAAACGAGCTAAGAATCGAGTCGGGAAATCATTATACGGAAAACGATCTACACGATACAGGGACAATCCGGTGGCGAACTCTGTTGAATTTCAACGATTGGTGGAAGCTGGAAATGTCCACGCTGATGACGAATTCTTCGTCAAATTTTTCAAAGAGAAACCGGATCGTGTAGTCAGTGAAAACGTGGGTGATGGCGGAGAAGGAGGTAGTGGATCTGACATTGATTCAGAGGAAGAGGCTTACGAAATGGCTATTGAAGCTGAAATGAAGAGACTGGGTGGTGATGCGAGCGTTTTCGGAAGTCGGGGACCAGACGTTGATGAGAATGATGTTGATGAACTCAAGGCTTTTGAAAAGGCTTTTGGAAATGATATCGTGGGAAGTGATGGAGATGATGAGGAGAGTGATAAGAATGAAGATGTAAGCATGTTGTCGGTAGGGAAAGTTAAACGTAAACGTAGTGATGATGGAGAGTCCGGAGGAGGAAAAGTGCCGAACATGAGCGTGTTTGCCGCGGCTGAGGATTACGAACAAGCTATTGATGAAGATCTGCAGAAGGAACAGAGTGATTTGATCATGGAAGAGGCTGAAGAGGCGGATTTGGAAGAGAATGGTGATGAGGATGACAATGACGCACCTCATCCAACTCAGAAGAAGAGACGGAAAAATGTGTCCGTTGACCGTACGTCAAAGAGAAGGAAGCGTTCGAAAGCGGGTAAGCGGTAGTTGATAAGGGAGATGGACGAAAAAGGGTGGTCGAAATGAAAACGAGGTATGCAAAACAAATAAATAAAGACAAAAATGTTCAGTATTGAAGGGAGATATGTTCATTTGTTTTTGTGCATATAATTATCATACTTACTCTGAGTGTTGAGTATTGCAAGTTTTTTCTAATTAAAAAAAGTAAGTAGCGAGTACTGAAGAAGCGATTGGGGAGTGTCATACAGTTTCAGTTGCCATTCAGTACGTTATTCTGTTGCTTGTTCTTTGCTTTTCTTTGTAGCGATATGAGCATCATCAACAGAACGAATGATAATATCATCTGGAGGATGATCTTTTTCACCATCTTCAAAAGTATAAGAGACTGCAATAACCATACGCTCAGAATGTTGATCAAAGTCAATATCAGCTATACTAGTAGCATAACGATTAAATTGAGAAATTCGTTTACGAGCATCAGCATCCCAAATAGCAACATGACCATCACCACCACCAGTAGCGAAAGAATCATATTTATCATTATGAACAATACAGTTAACAGGAAAGGCCAAACCATCAACACGATGACATTTAAATGAAAATGAATCTTTACTTCCATTGTTTACATTGTCAACAGCTACACGACCCTCAGTAGATCCTACAACATAATATGAACCATTTCTAGGTGCTGATATACCACGTAATTGATATTGTAAAGTGGGTGGTATTCTATCATATAAGAATTCAGAAGTATTCCGTAAATCTAATACTAGAATACGACGGGTTGAAGTAATAAAAATTGAATAATGTTCATAACCGAATTTAGTTGCACCGAAAATTTTAGAGTGGTCCTTCGTATTAATATCAACAATTTGTGAAGTGGGTGAATTGATATCAAATAATTTGATATGACCATCCCAACCACCAGTTAAGAATAGGTTATTCTTATCATTTAAAGATGGTACAATACAACGTGCTGCTTTCTTGTCATTATGTTTACCTAATGTTTTCCACGGTTCAAGTGTTGATGATTGAGTTATTGTCGTTTGTAAAACACTGCCGTCTAATGATGCTGCTAGAATCGTCGTGGGTGATTGGAATTTAGAGTCTAGAAGGACGTGTTGGTATCGTTTTGCTTCGTGACGAAGAGTTCCTGTCGTTGAAGAATGTATGCGGAGTGTACCTGCCCATGTGGAAAATAAAATCGTTGAAGAATCTGGACTGAAGGATACTGATGTTACACCGTCGTCAGGTGCCGGGTCTATTGTTATTACTGACGATGCTGTTGATGATGATGGTTGGGGTTGAGGTTGAGGTTGAGTTTCTGATGGTTTGACGAAAGCTGTCATTTGACTAAAGTTTTTGAGTTGATGTGTTCAAGGAAGGTTAGAAAAGGATATGTCTTTATCGTCGTTAGGAAAGGATAGCCGTAATAACGATAATCAGGAAGAGCTTACTTGTACAGAATACGGTACTTCTATTATTTATAATTTTTTTGATTTTTTTTAAGACACCGCAGTCCCGCTCATTGCGCTGATTTTTTTCCCTTTGGGTTTTTTCACTGATTTCTAAAATTGAATGGCACTGCCGATTTGAAAACGGAAAAGTGCATGTGAAAGAGGATAAAAAGTCATGGGGGTGCTCGCGAACAGTTAATGGATTTACGTCGTTTATGCGACGTGAATGCGATTCGTTTTTTTGGGAAGGGAAATTTTACAGTAACAAACTGAACAAGTCGTTCAAAGCTCAGCTCGAACACCTGCGCATGAGGAACAGATCCATACCGTCAAAGGTCAAGATATCACCAGTAAGCGTCTTTATCCAAACCATTAACTTCATTATTATTTTCGAGAAAATCAAGTTGTTCCTCTCTCGCACTTCCTCATACCAATTCCACAATACCAGACACTAATAAATCCATAGCTTGTGCGATCCTTCTATCATCTTCAACTTCGTCATTATCCCTCATATAGAACGCCTTGATAGAATCAGGATAATTAAATACAAACACAGGTCGTTTGAAATATTCTTCAGCTAGATATCGTTCATCGTTCATGTTCTGATTGTGAATCCACACCCCATTTAATATCATATTCAAATCGTTTCTTCCTTTTTATTGCGTTTGTTAATCTCTTGAAGAATTTTTTTAGCTTTTGAATAAGAAACACATGTGAGTTTTCATTTTTCACATTTATTCAACTTGTAAAGTAATCCTTTTTGTATGAATTTATCGGAAAATTCAATACATTTCGAACATCCTTCTAGTGCTGCACTTGCGGTATACTTTACATAAGCTTCTGCATTATCCATATCATCTGCTAAAGTCGTGAATGCCATTTCTGGTTCAACCATCCAAGATTCCGCTAAACGTCTAGATGTATTACTATTTTCAGCACGAAAAGTAGGTCCGAAAGTGTATGCATCAGAATATCAGTAGCATAAGTTTCAGCTGAAAGTTGACCAGGAACACCTCACAATTAGAAGCTGTGATAACAGGAGAATTTAAATATACAAAACCTTTTTCATCAAAGAAACGATGTGTAGCCATTGCAAGTACACTTCTAACTCTTTCCATAGCAGACAATGAATTTGTACGAGGACGTAAATGAGCATTACCTCTTAGAAATTTTAATGAATGTCACATTTTTTGTAATGGATAATCAGGAGCTAGAATTATTAATGTTGAAGCTTTCATTTCTACCGATTGACCAGCTCCTACAGACGATACTATCTCTCTGATTGCAGTTATTGAACAGCTTGTTGATAAGTTTTTGTAGTGTTTCATTAAGCAGATGTGTTCGAACCATCGACCACAATTTGAAGACCGGTGAGTGAAGATCCGTCGTTTAGACTCATGAAAGCGAATTAGTTCTGATCGTGTGAGAAACTCATCCATCCATTCAATTTTATAGTATATCCGATTATTTCAGATTTAGTCACTTCTTGTGCCGCACCGCACATTCCATTGTACTGGGTTCGAAGTAGAAAGAGAAGAAGTGGAAGGTGATGTTGAAGTTGTAGGTGTTGACGGTGTAGGTGAAGTAGTGGTTGCGAAAGGAAAGACAGAATGGTGATGATGGTGATGATGACGAGATGATGATTTTTAAGAGGGACGAATTGTAGTCGGAAGTGTTGGGCGACGAATGGGATGGAAAGTGCATTGAGTGGCGGATGAGAGTGAAAGAGGGAGTGACGGTAAACAGATAAGCGAAACTAACAACGCTATCATTAGTCTAACAATTCCCAAATCCTTAAATCTTGCTTTCGACCTCTCCCTTTCTTTTCTGATTCTTTTTGAATACAAGATTAGAGAACAAAATATCAACGTCCTGAGGTTGCGAAATGATGCATAGCTGATCTATTTTTTTTTCTATTTTTTTCTATTTTTTTCTTTGAAGAAAGCCCACCGCACAAGTTTTACGTGTGTTCTCTTTTTTTATTTTAAACGAGAGTCAAAGTTTTAACTTATAAGTTAAAACTTTGACTCTCGTTATCTACGGAAACTACCTAGTCGCCGTCTATCTCTAAGTTCAGCCAACGATGGAGCATCAAATGAACTATTTTTCACATGGTCATCACTCCCGTCTAGGGGATTTGGTGAATTAGGTGTGTGCCAGTCAGTCTGTCCTCTTTCCAAAACCATTGCCTGTAAATCCTGTTGTTTATAAAATTTTAAATGAATTCCAAAAGAGACGGATTGATGGTCTTCTTCAAATCGTCTCATAAGTACGAATTCTCCGACAACTTGTGATTCCAATTTCACATCAAGAATAGAGTCCACTTGAAATTCATTTATTAATTCATCTACACTTGAAATAACGCTTCCGACTCTTGCATGTGGCTCTCCACTTTTTCTCCCTGTTTGAAAAAAAGAAAATCGAATTTTTCTTGAAGCAGTCATACCTAATATTAATTCCCCTTGTCGTAATTCAAATGTGTTTAGCACATAGTTCCCAATATTTGATTTGTCCGACGACAATATTCGTTTTATTCCACCTTCTTTTCTCACAGCTTCTCCACGATATGCAACACCCCATGTTTTGTCAGTTCGTTCACGTTCTACAACAACGAACATCTTACTTGATTGATATGAGAATCGAAATTGATCAGTTGGACGTGCAGGGGGTACCGCGGATGAAATAAAAAATTGAATAATATTATCACCACCACGAGGAGACTGTAAAGGTAATGCTTCAGCATAGAACCAAACACCACCACAAGATTTATCTTGTTCACCGAAACGTGTTAATTCAATATTTATACGAGTTCCAAATGCACGAAGTAGTTCACGAAGTGAAATAGAAGCAGCACCTATTACATGTTCACTTGTAGGTGGGATATCACGACGATAAAAACATATTACTTTTAACATATCATCCATTAAATCTGTTTGTCGATCATAATATACTCGAAACCCATCTGAAAATTCAGGATTACAATCCTCACGAATTAATGATGTCGTTCCCATCTTAGTGTACGTTTTCGCACCGTTGTGACGACGGTATACTGTTGCATAGATGCTTGGATTTTCAAATCGATTCGAACGGTATGTTATGCTGTGTAGTTTGATTTGGAATAGAATGCATTTTCCATCAGAAGCTGATTCATCGTCCCAGGTTAGAAACCAATTTTTTGATGGATTGTGCCGTCTCAATTTGTAAGCCATTCTTTTTTCGTTTATGTTCCTGCGGTATTTGATGTTTCAGTCCGACAGAGCAGTTGATGATTGCTTATTTTGATTCTCCCTGTCAGTGGTGATAGTCACTGGAAATATAGGGAAAGTAAAAGGATTTTTCGTTTGTAAAAAGAGTCGCGGTGGCAGGAATTAGGTCCATACTTCATGTTGAAGTTCTTCTTTATTTTTGATCATATGAGTTTTGTCGTTTCATTCAAACATGGTAAGCGGGTGCACCTTATATCTTAAAAATATATATTAATTAAAAAAATATTTGAACCGCCCGCTTGAATATTTTGGGAACTATCGATAGCCTTTTTAGGACAAAGAATTATGAAAAGAAATGATAAAACCCTCTGTTTGCAAGGTGGTGATTGGAAAGTACACCATCATGACGCAGATGACTATGGGACAGGTTGGTAAAGACATGCAGAGAGGCCTTCACCTCGGAACACTTCAGTCAAAGAAGATGTTCCCTGGATGAATGACACTCCTGGAAGGCTGCTGGTATGTCTGGCATGTCTTTTCTTTTTTTTAAAAAAAGAAAGACATGTCAGACAAAAAACATCTTTAAGCAGTTCCTAGAATATGTTGGCGGGAAAAATGCATCTGATTTGTTTTACGCGTGCTGCACAGTTTTTGAAATGACACGTGTAACGAATTTGGGTGCCACTCCGACCGTCTCTCAAGTCGTCTGCAGATCACCAATTCGGATCATGCGCCATTTTATTAGTGTCGTTCAAATTTCTGTTTACCCGCCTCTCCAAGTGATGCAGCAGCAATGATTAGTTTGTCACGCAGATCCGCAAGATATCTTCCATTTCTGAGAAGAGAACGAAATAATAATCGACCATGGTGTTCCAAAACTGATGACGACGATACAGGTAAGCAAAAACGACGAGCAACGATTGAATTTGTGAACCCTCCTGGTGAAGACGAACCTGATGAAACAGTCTTCCGCGAAGAATATCATTCAGAAGATGGAAACTTATTATACGGAACGGATTTTGATAAAAAAATGGAAAAGGGAGATTGGGAAGAATTTGAAAAAGCGTTTGGTCTTGATAAATTGCACAAGATTAAAAATTTGGAAGATTGGAATTTTAAATCAGTTGGATTCAAAGAAAATGTTGTCGATTTGAAAGATGACAGCACAAGCATGCATGAAAAGGTTGAGGTTTTAGCAGATCAATATGTCAATGGTGGTAAACGAATGGACCGCGAGGAAGAACGGCGACATGAATTAGAAGAAGAACAAAACTGGAAACAATTTGAAGAATTCGTTGAAACGTCTTTAGCGAATCCTTCAATTATTGTTCCTGTCGATTCGTATGGATCTATTTTCGAAGAAGATGTTGAAACTGTGAATAAGAAGCGACCACCGAAACGACAAGCACCTGACGATGGCTCTACGCATAAGCTAGATCGATCTCGTCCAAAATCGCCAAAGCATCGACCATCTATATCATGACGTTCGTTAACAATATGCGCCTCTTTTGCTTTCAAGTTGCTTATCGCATATCCAACCTTATTTCATGGCTTTATATCTTCATTCCGTTTTTAGTTTTTAATTTTATTGACGGTTACTGTCATTGGAAAATAAAACAGTACAGCTTTGGCCAAACAGAGCAAAAGAAATACTCAGCATGGA
>JAULBU010035019.1:0-15685 GCA_032358235.1 Odonthalia washingtoniensis
TACATACATACATACATACATACATACATACATACATACATACATACATACATACATACATACATACATACATTCATTCATACATACATTCATTCATTCATACATGAATATATATATATACATACCTAAATATATTCATTCATGCATGCATACATACATACACACATACATACCATACATACATACATACATACCAAACATGCATACATACATACATACATATATACCTATTCTACAACTTCAATTCCTATGTTTAAGGTAGATAATTGGCAAGGTCCGTTTTCTGCTCCTAACCCGTGTAAATATCAGAATGATACCAACCCGTCAATGTTCATCGTATAAGCATACATATACAAAAAGGTACGTACATGCATACATGTATACATACATACATACATAGATGATGGTAAACTACAGACTTACTGGATACAAAATGTGATTTTCGTTTACATGAAAGGTGCACTCGACGAAAGTACATTGAAAGGCGAAGAAAAAGATATAGAAAAAGGTACAAGAGTATTTGTAGTGTCCGATAATTCCGCTGAATGTGAATTACGTCGAACTTTATTAACAAGAAGTTCACTTAGTAAATTATGTGATTTACTACTTTTAAGAAAAGATGCATGTAGGAGTCAAACATTTCTTATTGCACCATTGAAAATTGATAATAGTCAATTATGAGAAACATATGAAGATGTAAGTGTTAGTTATGAACGTTTATATGAAAAAAATTATCATCATGCAAAACAACAAAAACAGTATAAACAACAAGAATTACAAATTCATCAATTACAACAAACGGGTAAAGTTGGATATGCATATGAATATAATCGATTTTTTCCACCAGCACATCTAAATCCACATCCATGGATGTGTGTTTAGATGTGCCGGTGGAACAAATCGATTAGTAGTTTTGGCAGTTAGATTACAACGTGCAGGGAAAGTCGCTTGTGATGTTGCATCTAGAGTTGAGGAAAGATTTAAAATCACAGCACTTGATGTATGTAATTTCCCTTTTTCATTTCAACCTCCATCACAAGAAGAAGATGATACATAATTAATTTCGCCATCAAAATTTTCTTCATCAACTTTTAATGAAGATAGTAATAAAACAGCTGATATATCACAATTAATATCATAATCATAATCATCATAATCATCATCATCATCATCATCATCGCCAAGTCATATTAGATCACCATGTTCATCATTATGTGCTGCTGCAGCTACATTATTGATAAGTACAGCATTAATGGATGAATATGATGATGATTCAACATGTCCTGATATAGTTGAAGATGGATACAATATTTTCAACTAATCATGTCTAAAGTGTGGCACTCACCATTCATCAAAGATTTTTCGTTAGTGATGATTCATTAGTTATGATTCGTTAGTCTCACTTGATGATTGTTATTGTGGTCAACACAAAATATGCTTAAACACAGAAATAGTTAAATTGTTGCAATGGTATGATTACTGCTAAGTTGCCAGTCAGACTGATTATAATCAATTGTGCATACATTACGAATAATGGTATTGTATGGTGAACCATTATTCATAAATTGCATGTAATTTTAAAGAAAGTTTGTGCCAAGAACCTGTTTCCAATCAACTAACCTCTTTGTGAGTATCTATATCATTCCCAGGGACTTCCCGGAAATATTATTAGTTACATGATGATTGTAATGACGAGATGAGTCATATAATTTTAGGCAGATTGAAAATACAGGTGCATGATAAATTACTTCAAAATCTTATCGGTATAAACTATTGGAATATATATATATATATATATATATATCATAGCGACACTGGTGCGGCATCTGAAATTTCTTCAAGTGAATAACGGGAAAATAGGATGTCATATTCATCCATGTTTTGTATACATTATCTTCACAAAAAATCTTGAAATGCTTGAATGATATTCTCAATAATATCATTTGTAATGCAATTACGACTTACAAATATCCCAGAAGGAATGGCGTGTTTCCTTAATTTTACTTCTATCTCATCACTTTCAGCTTCATTACTAAAATGGTTCAACATAGCACCCTCGTTTTCGTATACCTTCGACCATGTCACACTCCAGTGAACCAAGAAGATTGGAAGGAACAAAATGAGAAGAAATACCAATTTCAACAGGCTCTCTACCAGTTACAATTACCATTGAAATGTAACCCAACTTTTCATTTTCAGAAATCAAACATCACATCCTGACTTTTTTCTTCATACAAACCAGAATATTGTTTATACTAAGAAAGAATTTGTAAATGAAAACGTTTTACTGAAAATACATATGAAGTGTGAGAAATAGTACCAACCCATTGCACAATTATAAACATATAAATGAGGTAAATGTGCTTTTTCTTCGGCTTTAGGTTACCTACTTTGTTTCGGATCTGTAAAGTCGTGAAAAAGTTGAGTGGCAAAGTTGTTGGATCTAAACATAGCTTCTCACCAACAAGCCGCGAAGTTATGTTGTTATTCTCGATTAAGATTTGGATGATTCCAACCGAGTATCACGACTTCATCTGCTTCCGTCCCTTCGAGCACGTTACGTCTTTAATTTTATGTACCAGGCTCCTTTCACTACTGTGTGGACAGACACATGGTTCAGAATCACTCCTCTGCGGCAGTTATGACACTCCATCTTTGTAGATTGATTCACAAGCTATAGAAACGGCTCTACTAAGTGTTTTTATATGTTCATTATTATAATCACAACGTAATGCATACGCCTAATACTTTGTTCGATGTTTATATTTTCGGAGACGTATTATGAATGTAAACAAATGCTTCAAAGTTGTACATCCTATATTATCCTCTTTCCTTTGTTGAAGTCCATTGTCGAAATGGATTGTTCTTTGTATGTCAGACCCACCTCCAATTACTCCATCGCGTACATCAGTTGGTGAAACACGCACTTTCCCACCCATTACTTCAATATGGCATTTATCAAAGGGTTCCTCCATGTCACTGGTAACACCACCTCCAATGAATTCTATTTACGCCATGGCATCGTCAGAAGCAGTAAGCTTATAAATGTACACAGCCTGTTCCCATATATGCATTTTGCTCATGAACATAAGCCTCATTCCTGTCTCAAGCCCAACAAATAATGGTCCGTCTCTACCAACAGTCAGACAATGCTCCACTTCCCTTCTAGGAAATACCTCTGTCCTACAGTTCACATTCGATAAGTTGTAATTATATTTATCTGTCTCCACTTAATCAACAACATATTCTCATATTCTAATACGACGTTTTCGTATTCGTTGCCGTCATTGCCATTTATGTCACTGGAACAGTTATCAACTCCCTTGAAACTATTGTTTGTCTCATCAACTTCTACAGTTTGCACTTTGCTGTAACCAGTTACAAATATTTTGAAATAATAAAGTCTGGCTTCACCTCCAGAATGTTCAAACGTTTTACCTTCATACATGTGCACACCCTTTTTCCAGTTCTATTTATGAGATCCTTCCAAGAGCTGCTATTTTCTTTTTTTACTTTCGCTGTTTTCAAAAAATCTATTGAATTGAAATCCCGATCAATAGTGACCAGATAATCCCCTGTATTCCTCAACCAATCATCGAAAACCAACGTTTTAACTACATCCTTTACCTGTTTCCATTTCCTCTGAAGTCAAAATATTCTTATCAACGTCCTCAATAATTTCCATAGTGTTGCTAGCTGGAAGGAATAAGTTGAGAGGATCGGAGAGATGACCAGGTATACCATAAGAACATTGCGGCAATTCTAAACTATGTGGATCAAAAAAGAAAGGGTTCAGCATCGGAGCTGATTTCAAATTGGAATCGGGTCGTACAACGAGATGTTGCACAATATTTTGTGTAGGTTGTTAAAACATGTAAATGACTACTTTCTTCGTCCCTATTTGAAACGTTGCTTTCATAACTTGTGTTTATCCAATTATAACACTTTCGAGAAAACCTACACACCCAGGAAAACCTTTCTTAGAAAATTAATTTTCTATGCGTACCAGGCCTCTATCCGATGGTGTTCTTCTCAAAAATATTGTCCTGTACTATCTCTCTCAACGAAATCAATGAAACATTTTACCAATCCACGTACTTTCCATGCTCCCATCATCGAAGTGCCGGAACGTATTGATTTTTAATTACCTGTACGCAAACATTGAAGTAAAATGCTTATCATTTTATCAGTTGTCATATTGTAACTTTTCGTTTAAAAGTCACATGATTCACATAGGGACTGTTTGCACTTGCTACCTTCCATGCGTAATCGATTCTATAAATTTTTACATACGTTTAATTGATCTCTGAACTGTTTATGATTCCATTCTGCTTGATGCCATTTTACATCACTTTCATTTTCAGAATGAGGGTTGGTTGCTGTTCCACGATCTTGGTTCTTGTCTTTTCCGAGCTCTTGACCTTCTTTGACACCACACTCCAAATCATTTTTCATTTCTATTAATATATGTGCTTGTTCTTCTTTGATAACCTTTTGTCGTTTATGTAGTTTCAACACAACTTCAACTAAATTTATTTGCCTTTCCAGTTTGTTTCGTCGTTTCGTAATACGACAATCCTTGTTTGCGTATAGATGTCATACTCGCCGAGTTTCCACTTCTTCATTCCGTTCCTGTCATTGTAGTGCAATTGGTTCATAAAAGTTGATGCAACTTGCTATTTTTCACATTTCAGTCTTCGTGGACGAAAATTATTGTAACCTTTTCTTTTCTTGCCGCGCTTGACCAATTCCGAATTCATAACGTTCCTGATAATAATATATTCAAACAATAACTTTGCAACATATTATTACTTTCAATGCAGTTCCTGGATTGTGCATAGTTTCTCTTTTTTTACAGTTAAACCGTACTGTAAGAACAATCATTTTCAGATGTGCAATTTCCAAAACTCCCTATAAACCATGTCGTACAGAACTCATATTTCAATGAAAATAACTGTACATATACCTTTACTGTTTATGCACACATAACACAGCAATTTTGTCCTGCATTGCATTTAATTTTCAAAACACCATCTCAGAATTTATCTTTCCCACACCCCCTACCATCTTCCAAATTGTACAACTTCTACTGCAGTTTTATTGATTGGCTATCTCAACATAACTTGTACTACAGTTTCCAACTTTGTACAACTGCATTTGAAGCGTTTTTACAAAATTTATTAACAACAAAAACATTTCTTCTTCATTTTCGTATACCCGTTTCATGACACTGTATGCCGTTCTGTGTACATCGGAAATTACTTAAAATTTAATTATATTATATTTAACTGACGCTTTGTATTAGAACCAGGACGAGTACCGCCCAAAATTCTGTTCCGCCGTCGGTGACAAATGTCCCCAAATAAAGAAGTAATGCATACGGTTAGAATCGTAAAGACAAGACAATTTCAGACATATATTTTTCGAAGGGATCGGACATATATATATCCGGAGTTGATATGGAAACAGACGAAAACAATTTTACGAAATGTGAGTGTTTTTTGTATACGTGAAGTTTAACCGGAAAAAATTATGTTTAATCTGCAACCTGTTTTGAAATATTTTTATATAGCCAATAGTCAGAAAGTGATTTTTATGTTCTACTAAGGCGAGATGGTTCTTGGTCGGATAGCGATATGTAATGAACAATGTGATAAATGTGCTGTATTTTCAAGATAGTAACAAACTGTCACAAATACAAACAGAAAATGATATAAAAGTGTAATAAAAATTTACACTGTACATATGTCGGAAAATGTAACTTTTGCAACTTAACTGTAGTATCTGAATTGTTCAGGTTACTGTATCCGATTCCCACGTTTCCGAAATAGGAAGTACTGACGATCATTATGTGTGTGGTGGCCGAAAACAAAATGAAAAACGTGATAGCACGCCCACACAACTGGCCGTGAAAAATGTTTACGATAGCCGCCGGCTTTTGAAAAAAATCGCAAACAATAATAAAAGGAAACCATACTTTATGAACACATTTGTAATAATAAGAAATGGCAACGAACAACCTAACGAATATTATCAACAGATACAAAATTCCATAAAGCTTAGAACGTGTTCAACATTAAAAAAAGGGAAATTTTTATAATGTTTTCCGTCACATGGTAAGGAGGACCAATTTTCTAATTTGTAAATTATGACGTTTCAATCCATGCCAGCAAAACTTACTGACGCAACATGCCGTACTACTCAAGTTACAACCAAATTTTATGAAATGCCAACAAGTCGGAATATCTCTAACAATATTATACCCACGCCAGCTAATAACCATTTCACCAATGTTGAAAATAATGGCGAAGTTGCCGATGTGGACGTGGATATAACTAATGTTATTGAAAGTGAACTGGTATGGAAAAGGACATTCTCAGCATGTGCACGGTACTTACTTGCAAGAACAAGAATAAGCCATTTCACATTTTCCAAGATTCCGCACAGGATCACAACATTTAAAAAATTACCTAACGTTCCTTTCATAATCCAAAAAGCATTACTGAAAGATATGGATTCCTGTATACGGATAATAATGGAAACTATCTTTCCACAGGATAGTGAATCTTTGTACGAAGAATATATTAAAGACAAATATATAAGCAACAATTTGGTTAATGGTATAGTACTTGTCTTGCAAAAAGTGAAAAGGGAAGTGTATAAAAACGGATTCTACAAGCATGCCCCTTTGCACACCTTCCAGCTGCTGATTTTCTCAAATTCTTGTAGGAAGATGTATCACAGTTCATAGACGAATCAGACATAGATAATATAGACTTTGATAGTGGTGACACAGACAGTTATAATAACAACGACGATATAAATGTAGAAAATGCTACCAAAGAAAAAGAAAACAATGGGAATCCTGGTAATATATGTAGAAGAACTGTTGGTAGACAATGTAATGATAATATTGAAAAACACAGTTGTCGGTTAGAATTGGTGCGTTCCACGACGCACAGAAGAAACCCAGGGATGATTAGTTAGTACTTGTAAATATTGGTACATTAATAAGTAATCGCCATGGAAGGAAAATATTTACGGAAACAGAATTGAGATGTATGTTAGACTCTGTATTAAAGTCTGATAATATACGAAAGTTGTCATGGGGAACGAAACGAGTGAAATGTGGAAAAGGATGGGTGGAAATACCTGCAGTGGTGAAAAAAATGTCTGGGAAACATTGTGGAGAAAGTATCTTGATGAACATACTGTAATTCATGATGTTAGGAAAATTGGAAGAAAGAATTTTCTGCAAATTGTGAAATCAATCACAAGGTCGGATGTGAACCTTAGAGCATGTGTAGACTATATGGAAATAGTTCTTGTTATCGAGAATTTGGAAAATGTAGCTGGTGTTGTAAAAAATATTTATTTTGAAAGGATGAAACAAAATTTCTTGAAGAAGTTGAAAGGAGTTGAAAAATATTTAAAATATCGTTATAATACACATTTCACACGTTGTGAAGACAATACGCCACATTCAATTGAGTATTCAGTATTGAATGGTACTACGGAAACGAAGAAACAATTGAAATGCAGGGAATGTATATAAGTATATTCAGTAATAAATAAAATAAATGAAACAATTGGTAATTGTGGTGCTGATACTTAGAATTTATTTGATAATTGCAATAATAAAATTCTTGTTTACATGGGTTATTGAATAGACTACGGATACAGAATATGAGAATACGAAAACTAATGAGCTATATAAAAAAGTGGTTGGGAAATGTTACGTACTTTACATGGACTTCAAAAAGAAGTTGGACCCCATATGATACGGGGAATCGACATGCCAGTTTTTTGGTAAGCGTGGTATGTCGTGGAATGGAAGCTGGGTATATCACAGGAAATGTGATAAGGAGGCTGAACCTGAAGAAATAGAAAGGAAAAGAAATAGAAAAATTGACATAATCTGCGTTAATGTATAATAGGGAGGAAATAATTTTGTTCCGTGGATAAGATAAGAATCCTAAAGTACAAGATGTTGTTGATGTCACTGCTATGAACATTTTGTTACATGTTGTATGGGCAAGCAAACATAGATATGGAGAGTCTATGGGATTTGACAATTCTGGACAGTATGAAAAGAAAATCTAACAATTGTTCAATGAAGGCATGAACGAACCTGGGAATAAAATGAGTACGGCAATGATGCGGAAAACCTTGCGCAATCTTTTTCCCAATGATTGTTTAATTCCATCTTAATTGAGCATAAAAAAAGTAACTCAGAAAATGTTTAGACGATATAAAATAATAATGCAAAAGGAAGGAGACCATCAAATAAATGTGCCTATGATTTGTAAAAGTCTAGTGTATGAGGTACATAATTCATCAAAAAAGAAGGACGTCGGGTCAGGGACACCCGTGTTTAGAGAAAGGAAGAATTGTAAGGGAAATAAATGTTTAGATATGATTTTACAAATAATATGTGAAGATCGTGCTATAGCCCCACAAATCGTAAGGGATGTAATGATGAACAAACTTGGCGTATTATCTTCTACACTTCCTAGTGATTTTCGAACCGACGTCCAAATCAAGAATAAAGTATGTAACCTCAAGAATAAAATGAAGCAGAAGTAGACGATGTAGTATATAGTTGTAATGAACACTGTCGCGTAACCTAAGGCTGTTATGATATAAATTGTTAATTTTGGAGCAGCAAAATAATTAGTAGGTGCTCTCAAATCGTCATTATATGTTTAGTGTTGTTTTTGGTGAATGCAGTATTCTTCTTGCTAAATATGATAATGTTTTCTTTCAATTTTCAACTGTTCTTTATGATTTATCACATTGTGTTGATAAAAACGTTTTGGTATATATTTTCGAAGTGCCGCTCTTTGCCATTATAATACAAACCATGATTTATTTTATTTTTTACATTATATGTTTCAGTTACTTTCAAAATTTGAGGTATTTCTCATAATAGTATATCAGAAATAATTTGACATCACTACATATTTTATGCAATATTTAGACCTACATTTCCAAAAGTTGAATAATTCTCTTCGAAAAATTTCTCGTTATCAGCACTGAATGAACATTATATTTCACCATAGGAATAATAATTCATTTCATTACTTGAAATAAGTGCATTATAATTATCATTAACATTAGTATAATACATAATGTTCGATTCATGCGTGCAAACGCATTTATCGGTTCTAATACTAAAACAAATTCATATGTTACCACATATACTGTTTATTATTTTTAATGAATTCTGTCCGCATTTTATGAAATCGACCCTTGTTGTGGAATGGAAATAATTGACGATGGTGAATTAATATTCTTTCCAGTTGAAATTGATGCATTACGTTCAATTATTCGAATTGATTCACAATAATTATCAGTGTATTACACTGGTAATTGTTGTGAATCAACTAGTAGTGCCTCATGAAATCAGTTTTTTTGCATATGTATTCATTTTAATGGTTTTGGTCGGAGTATAATTAATTTGTCGTTAAAGGGATACGTTTTCCGTCAACAGAAAAATCTTGGGACTATATTTATCCAAATTTGGATTTAAGTTTCCACGTGTGAAAAATGAAAGGAATTTGAAAGCATACAAATTTTGTCATATGTCAATCGTGTTCATATAGTACAGTATTGCTGTATTCATGATGAGGTGACAGGAAATGACGGCTACTTTTAAATTGTTGCCTACACCTGTGCAGGATAAGATCTTCCATGTTATTTTTATTTCACTTCCAAAAAAAATAATCAAAAATCGAAAGATGTTCTTCTACACCTCTACCCACATCTTCAAAAACACCTTCATTATCATCATCATTATCATCTTACATCCATTTCCTGGTAAAAAACAATTTCATCGCCCGCACTAACCCCACCTCAGCGCCTGTCAAATATATTGTGAGCATCGTGAACGTCTACGTCATCATGAACATGAACATGAACATGAACATGGACAACATGAATATGAACATAGTAGTAATGGAAGACATGCAAAGAGAAGTATGAAATCAATCGAAGGAAAGAAGGGAAACATAAACCATCTCCATACATAGCATGTAAACAACAATCGCTGATAACGTCGCCAGTGGACAACGTATACCACAGAATATGTGTGGCCCATGGATGAAAAGTTAAAGTAATCGTACGAATATGGTGAGAAATGATGGGCATGAAATGGGTCTTTGGATCACTCATGATAATAAAGGCAAATTATTCTAGACAATATTGCTCGGTATATTATTGTAACTGTTGTTCTATTGGAACTTGATATTTTGTGATAAAAGCAGTGATTTAATTATTGTGATTGGTCCAAGTGTTACTTGTAAATACACATTTAATTGTTTCAGATCCACCGTTGGTTGTTGGTATCAAGTTCTTCTACGCCATAATAAAACAACTACACCAAATTATTTTCATCATATCTCTACATGGTAGTAGGACGGCCTAACATTCATTTTTATTAATTTCTCACTCATTTTCGTATCTACACTTCGTTATCAACTTGTCTTCATTTTCCCATATAAAAACTTTTTATGCCTCGTTAACAACTATTTGAACGTTGTTACACCTAGATTATGAAAAATGTCTTCGTACAGCTGAATCAACCATTTTGAAATGTTAATTATGTACACGGTATTTTATAATATTGTTAGCGAAGGCACGCCGGCAAAACATCATTTTCCTAAGCTATTCCCATCCAAAGCAGTTTGATGACATATTTTGTAACTCCTTTCCTACTGCTCCTTCTCCAGTTCCTCCTCCACCACCACCATTTAGAAGAAAATAAGAAAACAAGAATTTGATTACTTAAGAACCAAATTCTGAAGTAATCTGTTTGCGTTATAATTTTTCGGAAGCTTGATACAATTTGACTGAAAGGTGTACTATTAATTGCAATACATTCTTTACAATTTCTGCGGAAAATAAAATCCCAGTCTTTAAAAATCTAATCGTACCTATGATGCATACATAAATTCATCGGGGTTTGCACAAAACACATCTGTCACTATTATTCATTTACTAGATGTCATTTTATTTTATTACTTATTCAAAAACAACTGAACTCATCTGCTAGATATCATTTAATTGCATTACTTATTCACCAACTACTTATTTCATCAATTCGTTTTTAATCTACTATATCCTTCTTTCCTTCGCGTATCTCTTCAAGATACTCATGTAAATATGGATCATTAAGCCTGTCAATTACACGCATGAGGTTGATATGACCATAAAATATATCTTGGGAATTAAACCGATGCAACTTTGATGGACTATAATCATCCGAAGGAGTACGAATTAAAAGAGAAGTTTTGTTTTTTGATTTTTGTCTATTCATGTCATCTTTCACTCTACTCGGTTTGTTAATCATCGTCATTCCTTTCTATTTATGAACCACTATTACTTCCATTTATTTCTTTTTCTCCAATATTAGCAATGTGATGTTCTTCATTATCTTTCTCTGCATCCCTTTTCCCCAAATTAATCATTGCTTTTTAATCACGTTTCTTTATACAAAGAATGAAATCGTTTTCAACTAAGAAACCTTTCTTCTGCAAATAGTGTAATTTTCAGATTTTTCAACAGGTTTAGCCGTTGACCGGCAGCAGCACATTAATTCCGTCATGGGTAATCGTACCCCTTTTTCTTTTAATCTTTATACACCGCAGACAACCTCTCCGAACGTTTCCTGCTTAGAAACTTGTTCTTCACCCTCACCATCCGACTTGGATGAGGAGTCGGAAAACATTCTTGGAAATATATCATGAGACGGTGAATTCGACATTCTGGCTGCTTTTTCATTGAGATGTTTCCTTCTCGATTTTTCCTTTTTGCAAACACCGCCGCTTTCAAATAACTTTTCAGCTTTCAATTCTTTTTCATTTTTTTCATTATGTTCATCGTCACTAATTATAATAGTTTCCATTATTGCTTCATTTTTCCATTCTTCCCTGTTACAGTAATACTTTATTATAAAAATTTACTATGTATATGTAATCGTTACTTCATGCAATATGAACAAGTATTTATACCTTACTAAACAAATGAAATGTAAAATGTCGGTTGTTCCATAATTTCAGCTGTTTTGTATGTTCATATCGTTGATTAAATTTGTATATATCTTCGCATGTTGGGGAGGGAGGAGTGAGATGCATATTTTTCTCCACTACAATGTCCATCTTCCTTTATGTATCATGGGAAAAAATTATTTACTCGCCGACGACGAATTTCCTTCATTATACTTACTTTTCTGTAACCATTTAACTCGACTCATAATACTCCTGACAACCCATGAAGTCATTTCTTCCTTCATTTTTTGTCAGATAATAATAATATTATTATCTGACTAATAACAATATTATTACCTGACAAAAAATGAAAGAATAAATGACTTCACAGGTTGTCAGAAGTATTGCGAGTCGTGTTAAATGGTTACAGAAAAGTAAGAAAAATATGTTACGGAGACATAATATTATTATGTTCCCGCAACATAATTTTTGTCACGCATGTACATCTTGTCATACCGTGATGCCTCCTCGTTGCTCTCCTATTACGCTTGTCCCAAATTTTCAGTTTCTACAGATTTTTATTCGAAATTTGAATATTTTATTCTTTGTTTACTTTTTAAAAGTCATATCATGTACTAAGCAGCTTCCAAAACACGATTTGAAAACACTGTATTTTGTGGAAAAATCGCTTCAAATGTCCTGGTTCTAATATGTGTGGTGACTTGAATCGGTGGGAGAAGCAGACAATCGACATAGATTTCTATCTCTCGTCGAATGCTTTAATAGTCATTAAAGTATTGTGGAAAAAGAGCTTGTAACGTGTCATGTGTTTCTGTATAAATGATACGTGTAAAATATAAGGGCTCCTAAACATGAAGAGAGAAAAGGGGGCATGAGAAAACGGAACAAGAAAAACGGAGGGGGAAAAGCAAAGGAATATCAAAGAAAAAGAAAAATAGTTTCCTTACCTGTTCTTGAAAAGTATGCTTGGTAGACCGATGAGATGTGGTATGCGGGTATAGTGCGATGATTGCGTATTGATTGGAAGAAGCATTTTGAGGTGAAGCATATGGCTTCAAGCAAGGAATGGAGAAAAGAAAAAATAGAAGGGCTCACACTCCGTGCTTGACGAAATTGGGGGAAGTGAGGGTGCTTCAATTCTGAGAGTGATTGATTGTTGTAATTATATGTTTATGTTTTGTAGGTTGTAGTGGATTTATTAAAATGTTGTCGATATTTCAGGACGTGGGGAAGTGAAGAACGTCGATCGTTTTATTCTTGAAATAGTGTTGAAGATGATGTGTCTTGTGTCTTAATGTCGATATTTTCCCGGCGCCTTGTCTTGCCAGTATGCTTAGAAATATCCATGACCCAGTTGTTTTCAACCAGAAACTGAGTAGGTGTGAGAGTGGTTGAAGTAACTCTCGAATGAATCGACGTAGCCAAATGGTGTCCTGAAGCACTAAGCTGGGGAAACATATTCGACTTCACATGTGCTGAGCGCTATAGTAGATTATTTTTGGATAACCAATGAATGGATGTGCCATAATACGTGTGGATAGATGCAGATGTTGATTTGCGGTGGTGTGATTCGGCATAATCAGAGTCGTCGTATGTGGACAGATGAGTAGTCGATGTACTGTTGAAGGTAAGGCCACCGTTGTGTGTACCTTGTGAATAACAGACGAGATGTTTAAGGAGATACATGTGGGAATCTGTTGGTTTTTGAATGTAGCGTGCGAGACGACCGGCTGAAAATGCAATGTCAATCTCGTACCATCCGCTAAATATCAAAGATCGCCAATTGCAGACATATATGTGGCTTTAAGTGTGGGGCGGAGGAGTTTGCTTTCACTCTTGTCATGAAAGGTGGTCTTATGCGGTGGAGGTGTGTGGCGCGGATTTCTGTGTTGTAAACTGAGTTTGCAGGATACTTTGTGAATTAAGTTGGGTTGGGAGATAGTGATATCAACGTTGTCATGATAGTCTATATGCCAGCTCAGGAATGTTGTAGGACGACCAAGGTCTTTGACGGAGTATTTTTTTGCAGATGAAGGAGAAATTCGTCAATATCGCTGTAATTTGCGGCTGTTAAGAGAAATTCATCGATTGTGACAGATATTATAATGTTGCCTCTTTTTTAAAAAAGAAGAGGCAGAGATCAGCCTGTGATTGATTATATCCATCGCTCATTAGATGGGCATGTAGACCGGTGATGTATATGTTCCATACAGGTTTGGACCCGTACAGGTTCATGAGAAGTACCCCAAGTTTTCAGTCAGGGCAAGAAAAGGAGAGGTTAGAGAGGAGCATTTGTAGAACGTATACTGTATGGTTATGATCGTACTTTTCATGCGTAAATGCAGAAGAGATGTCGAGGTGTCGTAAAGGTTAGTTGTGATAACGGGTATGTGCAAAGATGATTGTAGAATATGTTTTGTCGAGAGCATATGAACTGGTGTTGGCGGGGTCGTAGTTTACATTCTCTTTCATAGAATTCCCTCGAAGTGCACAGCGTTCTTTTAGGGAAAGCATGTCACCGTTATCGTCATGTTTGTATTTTTATTGCAGAGTGAGGGCAACTGGTTTGATTTGCATGCGCTACTTCTCCGTCAACGAATCATTTGGTATTCATTTTATTACTCAGTTCGCATTTAGCTGGGCTATTTCATCATCATTTGCTTTATCCCAGAGTACATGATCAGGGTAGTGCTGGAGTGGTTTAAGAGATTTTGGAGGCGGAGAGGTAGCGTCAATAGACTTTGGTGTAACATTGTAGTAATGTAGTTTGAAAGCCGATCCAGCGATGTGCGCGGGATCGAAGGATGGGTGATATGGATGAAGTCAACAGCGCGGCAGTGGCAGAGAGTGTTAGTATCAGTGAGTAGAATTAAAAATTGTCAAAGATTTTCATTATGTGAAAAACGAGCAGGGCGTGATCGCGGCAATAGTTTTAACTTGCCTTGTTTAAATCCAGAACGGTACCCACTGTGCCAAACGGTAATAAAAAGGTAGGAAATGGGGATTGTGGGGACCATAGAGATATCAGTATTTTTTGTGATTGAGTGTGACATGTGGTTATACTTACACGTGGTATCGGAAATCAGGAAAACCCAAAATGTTGGGGCAGGCTACTATGGGCTAATGAGGAGCGAGCAGCATTCATGGGTATCCTATTGATGCGTTCTGCGCGCGAATTAGATTAGGGTTGATGTGGCGTAATTGACGTTTGGGATATTCTGTTGTTGTGTTGGAAGGCGGTAACAATGTTAGATTTGTACTCCCTTGCGTTGTCGGAATGAAATGTGGAGGGGGTTGGGCCGTGTAAACGAGAAATTTATGACATGGATTGCGGTATGAGTTGTGCAGGTTGAGCGCCTGATTTTATTGGGTGTGCGATGACGAATCGTGAAGCAGAATCCATAAACATTACAATCTGCCAATGTGCTCATCCGGAGTCTAGGTTTATCGGGCTCATGGTGTCACTGAATATCTGGCGGCCAGTCGTTGATGTTGTCTTATTTGATGAGTGGTGTGGGGCTTGCGACGATTTGCCATGCGCATAGCTGGAGAATCTAAGGATGGTGGACGTAGGCGTATAAATAGATGAAAGGGCTGGGTTGTGGGAACTGAGAAATTTAGAGTGGGTAGTCGATAGGTCAGTTTCCAACGGTACTGTAATTTGATCGACCAACGTG
>JAULBU010035030.1:0-35758 GCA_032358235.1 Odonthalia washingtoniensis
TCTGGCGGATGGGTATGGATAAAATGGGATTTTACAATAGGAAAGACTATACAAATGTCGGGTAAATTGCTAGAAACCACCAAGGCTGGACCAGTTACATGAAAAACATACCACGCATTCCTCACATCGAATTTATCAACAGGAATAGTAATTGAAGAATGGTTACGAGGCGGAGAAGACCTATGATCTGTCTGGAGCATAAAAATGTGTCGTGGATGATGGACTTGGTTTCAAAATTCTTTCCAGCTGGCGATACGGTTATCGATTTCTGTTCGGGAACATTATCTGTCGCTAGAGATTCCTTTTTACTGCAAAAACATCGCCATTTAATTGGTTGCGAAGAGTATTCATCTTGCGTGACATAGTAAAGACCGTATTTTGTGGAGGTTTATGCACGTCAGCTACTGAATCCGGACTCATATTTGACAGCTGATGCAACAATTTCCACAGAAGCAGAGAGATTTGTAACGACAATGGATGAATTGAATGCCAAGAAGGCGGATGATATGTGGAAGATACCAAGTAGCCTTTTTCCTGTTAAAACCGTCCCAGACTACGTTCTGCGCTACTTTGGAACAATCTACAACGACTATAGAATTTTCAACAAGTGCACGAATGTACTGATATCTCAATGGGATGGAACGTAGGTTTCGATGTTTCACAGCTTGGATACGAGGTTCTTGCTTGGTTGCGAGTCTAGCGCTCTGTGTGTTTCGGTAAGAAAATCAAGAATTAGACACAGCAAAGCTGATCTAGGTGTTTTCAGTGAGAGGTGTTTCGGACCTAATGAATCCATCTGTTTCTACTACGGATCTCTTGTGTACACAGACTTGGGTAAACAAGATCAGCTCGCAAGAACATATGGTGAGGGCCTCATGGAGGTAACGGTTGAAGAATTTGGGAAATGGGCTAGGGAGATTGACGTAAAAGAGATAAACAAGAAAGGCGACCACCATTCCGTTTTGTCTGTACGACGACATTTATGTGCAATGCGGTACATTAACGACAGTTGTTATTTACTGAGTGATTTGGACATGCAAAATGCTAAAAATGGGGACCTAAAACCAAGAAAACCAAATGTGTCATGGAAGGTGTTTTCAAAACCTAAAACAGCAACATCCTATTCCAACTATACGATGATGGGCATTGTGCCTTCAAGGAACATAGCTGTTGCTGAAGAACTCCATTTGGACTATGGTCGTGCTTATTTTTCACAATACGCAAAACACACATTGTACCAGCCAAGGGAGATTGGACTTAATTCAAATGTTTATTTCAGTAACAATACATTCTACAGCATCTTTCCAATAAATGTTTCTATAAAATCATATTTTCCATATTTTCCATTTCACCTTAATAAAATTTTTTATTCATTTTACTTCCTTGTTATGCATGCCATGTCTTACTAAAAACTGCTACAGTAGTTTCAAGTTAAGTTTATTACACATTTTATTGAAATTTTACGTTTTAAAGTGTATCACATAAATACTATTTCGTATATTTTTAAAGCCCACATCCTTTCTTCGTATTTTCTTCAAACATTTTATGAAATTAAAAAACTTTTGGCCCATGCCGTCCCCATTTAAGATAATATGCAGTTTTTTCGCACAAAATACACATTGAGTAGTCTACTACGGATGTTTCATACCGAAATCTCCATTTGGCCCGTATAGACCCAGTTCACACATACATTGGCACAAATTGCACATTATGTAGTCCACTACGGATGTTTGATACCGAAATCTCTATTTGGGCGCCATAAACCTAGTCGACACATAGCTTAAATTCGGGACTCCATCTCTTGGAATGCAACATCCTTTTCCGAAGGTACTGACGATCGGCTCTCCTTGCTCAAAAGGGAGTTTATTGTTTCGAAAATTTCGCTAAATCTTGTACAAATGTCTACAACCACGTGTACATAAATGTTCGTAAGAAAGTTTAAGAGGAATTTTGCAGTTTGTGGATACGCACATATTTCTGCTTGGGTCAATTAGTGATAAGTGGGATTAACAGAGCAATCTACATTTACGGGATTTACGATGTGGTAGAGATAAAAGCCTTGCAGTTATGGAATGGTACTGACTTTTGTTGGGAGCTGTAATACCAGTTCGCTATCAGGGATGTTTCCCCATTTATCTACCCAGTAAAATCAATTATGTTGTGATGCTACCGTATTTCGATTTAAACTCCAACAAGATTCGGATTTGACGGCGTGAGTGATTGAACTGAACAATACGTCACTTCTGGCACCAACATCAATGACCGAGTATAATGTGGTTAAAGATAGTGCTACTCATTTTCATTGAAAGACATGATTTTTTGTACAACGGTCACGTCATTTATCGGCCTCAGTCTCAGGGGTGAACAAAGTACTGGAACAAGTCCACAGTGTGAAGGTAACAGTAAAAAGATCAATAAAGAGCAAAAAAATCTTGAAGCATACATCCAATCAGAGGATAAAGAGTTTTTAACGGATTATTTGTAATAGTTATCACGTTCTGTGCTGCTGTAAGCACGTGCCCTGAAATTGAATGTGGAGCTTGGTTTCAAAATCTAAAATCACTGTCTCCGGCTCACCTCCATTTCCACTTCTGTCACTGTCAGTGAACCCAACGATAGAAATATGATGCAAGCTTGTAGAAAGAGAAAGAGAGAAAAAAGAACTGTTATAGTGCTAGATTAGGTTAGAGCTATTTTTAATGATAAAAGATGATAAAAATATGTATTTCAGAAAGTATGCAGTCCCATAGAACTTTCCATCTTCTTTGAGTAGTATCCAAACACATCCCTGATCGCAAAATACAGGTATGATATATAACAGTATGGCTTTGTCTCTCACTGTCGCTGTCCTAAATTTTTATAGTCCTTTGATACTAATACTGACTACTAAATCGTAGTTTTGAAGCACTTGGGTGTCCTTCAATAAAATTTACAATAATTAATATTGATAAAGACTTTACTGCAAGTAAAAAGATCCGAATCTTGTAACTACTATCACTTAATTCCAACTGGATATAACAAAATATACTTCATGAAAGACATGATTTGCATTATATGTTCTTGCGATGTAATGAATTTAATGCATTACATGACAAACATTGTAATGAAAAATTACAATTTCTACAATACCATAAATGGACTACAGGAAACACATTCGACGCATTACTTCGGAAGCATCCACGTGTTACAAGTAACAGTACTGGCTAAACGCATTACTTATAACGGGTCTACGAGTTAAATGTAATTCGTTTTCGAAACATTTACCACGCAGTGCAGTTTTAAACCATCGAGCAGATAATGACACATCCACTACATAATCGCCCAACACAAGCGATCTGGGCAGACTACTAACTCCGATACTACGTCAAGCACCTGAAGCAGCCGTTTGAAGAAGTCATGTTACGGTTAATTAAAATTCACTCGGTAGTAGTTTTGTAAATGGAAATGCATACAGACACGATGGTAACAGAGAAACAAGTCCAGTGAATGACAGGGAATGTATGATATCTGCGCGACCGCTGGTACCAGGTATATCAGTACTGTCTAATACGCCAAGAGGTAGGGAATAGAAAATTTCTATACCTCCAGTATCCACAAGTATTGTTACACAGCGGAACCTATTATCGGTGGATGGGCAAGTACTGCGTCAAATCATACTGGAGGCCGAAAGAAGAACTACTTCTCACGTTGAAGCTCTTAATAAAGAAGTTTAAGAATTCATCAGGTCAAAATACAAACGATGTGATAAGCTTGGTACTGCCATAAAAACAATGACTGATGTTCATTTGGGTTGAGAAGGACGAAGAAAAGTAACAAAATCAGATAATCAAAGAAAGGTGCAGATATGTGTACTTATGTTTCAAAATGTTTTTAACGACGAGGTTTTGCAGTTTGTAATTGAAAGATGTTCTTTTGAAGTCATATAATCCTTTGTGACGGACTGTATTGGCCATGAAGTTAACAGATAAACAGCCAATGCTTTGAAGGTTTTCTTGTTTTCCAAAATTTCGAATGAGAATAAAGCTCTTTACGAAGAAGGAGTTGGAAAGTTGTTCAGTCAATTTTAAATAGACTTGATTCTTACTGTGCTCCTCGCCATGCAAGAGATTAGGTTAGGTATCTACCAATGCCGACAGCAAGATGAAGAGGCAGAGGTATCCAACACAAACGTAAATTATGTTAAACTACCCATGTGGCTTGTTCCAGGTTACGTTACAGGGAACTTATAGATATTAAGCGAAATATACAGAGGAAGTTGCAACAAGTAGCATTCCATCGGTTGTGGAACGAAACTCAAACACCGACGTACGACGAGGATGAAATGTCAGGGGAGGTAATATTTCCATATCCAGGTATGAAGTTTCTCTTTGTTTATCGGGGGAACTGTACAATCATGTTACTTCAAGGCTGCACAAGTACAGAGAAACTTCGAGGTATTCATCCTTTGAGGAGGTTGGGTACATTTTTGTACCCTGGAAAGACATGGATTTAATTTCGAACAAAACACAATGAAATTTGTCTGGTGTGGTTCGAACCCTCATGGGTACGCATTAAATATGAGTAAGCTCGCTAAATCTTGTCCCGGGTCTTACCGACCTTCATCAAAACATACATTTCTCTCGGAAAGAAAGGTAGTGAAGAAGATAGAGAGAACTTGCGTTTATACAATGATTTGATAGAATCACATCCCGATATGATTCTACATATGATGTAAAGGTGAGATATAGAGCCGGATGTTAAGGTGCGTCTGGAAGAAGATTGACAAGTGCAGAGGTTAAAACGAACCGTTTTAATGTTATAGACGTAGCATGTCTTTTTCTGATATGCTACAAAGGCTTGAAATGCTACAATTCTCCTCTAGGTTTGCTACGTGCGACTGTTAACTCTATTGGAGAAATTCATGCGGTGGCGCTATTCTCTCGTTCTTCAATATGAGAGATGATGATATTACGTTACGAGTTCTAGAATGATGCAGAAAGGATGAAGGAGATGTGCAATTTTCATCGACTACATTCTAATAAAATTTGCTTCGAAAAATTACTGCCCACCGACTAGACAAGGTCAGAAATTACGAACTTTGTACTTCTCTCTAATTTTGAAGGAGTTATTCTCAATGAACACGGCTCATAAAAATAATAGTACAAGCCCGTTGGCTGGACATCGGGGGAATACGGACGGTGATGTGAACAATCCTGACAGTCTGATATCAGCAATTGATGACCATGGTGTGTATGAGATTTAAATGGAAATTTAGTTCCAAATAGATATTTTTAGCTTTCCTCAGTGAAGTAAAATATTTCAAATATGTTATTATCATTCATAAGAGATTCAGAATAATTGAAGCTTGATAAGTTACTCTCCCGAGGAAAATCCACAGGCAAGTTGTTGCTATTATTACATTAGGTTTACAAAACGATATCGAGGAAGTAATATTCGTGGGAATAAGTGGTGGTTTATCGGTACATTCTTTGCACCATAAAAGGTTCCGCTGTTCTAGAGTATCATCTCTGCATCTTAATAGATCCTGGCTCCATACATGCTCGGAATCCTTTTCACTACAAACACTGCCGTACCCTGAAATATCCCACCTACACAACGAAAGGAGAAATGTGTAGGTTCTCTTGTTTTCTTTCTAAGGCGACGTTACCTTTTGAATCGATCTTACAACATAATTAACTTTCCTGGGAGTGAAATTCGTGTTATTAATGTTTCCTGGAAATACTCTCTGCTTGCTGTACTATGAATCCTAGTGTTCAGGATTCTGTTATCTACAAAATGGAAGCTATTCGGTGAAAGGAAACAGGCTGTCGACAAAAATTTGCATCACGTAAAAACGTACTCAAAAAAATTGAGTGAATGTGTAGCCACTTATAGACGAAAACACGTGTTACCTTTTAAGAATATACGTCAATATCTACTCATCTGATGACAAGTTCAACAAAGTTTAACTCCCTATAGATCTTTACAATTCTCTACACCGATTCTGCCACATGATTACTAATACTAGTAGAATACAACGTATACAAGTCGGGCTGTTATTATTCAGAGCTTAACCTTGGGATCCTGCTGACTGGTCAGCTGATCTCGACGCACAGACAGATGAGATATATATAAACATGAACACGAGTGACGATAGTTATATAAATCATTCCATAATAGAGCAGGTTGAGCAAGGACCAACTACATGTTCAAGTGAGAAAAATGACCCACGAAAATTGTTGCGACGTCGCATTCTTCTGACACCTGAAATGCGAATTTTTTTCACTATCCCCACTATGTATGTCAGAACAGGATTTGCACTGCTTCAATATGATCACTTATGATTTCTTAACGACGTGTTCATTGTAGATGGATAACCCACTTTGAAACGCCCAAGATCAACAACCGTGCGGCATTCACTTTGGCCATTATTCATATCCATCACCGGACTCAACACTAAACTAGTACTCGTAACAAACATGTCCGAAGTGGGTTCCTGGGATGAGGATTTATTTGAACTTTGTGAAGAATGTTTATTCATCCACAAGAATGAGGTTGAAAACCAAATAATTATCTGTTAATTATTTGGAAATTTCCCTCATCCATGTGGATGAAAACTTTTTCTACAAATATCGTAGTAATTCTCATCCACATCTACTACTAGTGTCTACATCGGGTACCTCATATAGCGTTATTACTTTTTTAATGTTAATACTGAAATAATGTTATGAACATTAAAAGTTGTGGATTTGTCTCGGAAGCACATTTAAATAATGTTAATAACATTAAAAAGGAAATTTATATTTATTGAAATTTACCTTAAAAGTTAAGTTATTGTTCTGGATTCTCAATTTCCGAACGGTACTTGTTGATGATATTTTGTAATTATTGCTGTAATTTCTCTTCTCCCCACTTCCAATTTGAGTTTAATGCCTTTCCGCAAAGATTCATGGCTTTAAAAGTATATGATATGCCATTTTCATCACGATGTCTGTTAACATTAGGGACTGTGCTCTTTGACGCTGTTGTTCAACTAGTTGCATGCAAGAAAAATATGGAGAACCTGAGGACATGGTGAGGGCAGGAAAATGATGGATAAATGAGGGATCAAAAGAGTTTGAACGAGAAAAGAGTCTCTTGTTCACTAAAAATGGATATGACTTCTTTATTTAAGTAGATTAGTAGCCTTCAGGATTTCATTTCAATGAGACTGTCACTTTAATTTATCTGCAAAACTGAATTCTTTTGTAATTTGCTTAGCGTATAAATAGTGGTTGAATCAATAATAGGCTTACTCCATAACAGATACATCGTGATCGAATCAAAAAGATGTATGAAGTATTCGAAATCAGACTAACATTACATAGTTGCTGAACACAAACCTACATGAAAATATATCATGATTTCATTTGACAATACAATGCTGTAGACCTTTCCGGAAAGTCGTCAGGCTTCAAATAATTAAAAAGGAAATAATTTTACCATTTTGTTTCATAAAACGTTTTCTTGATATAAAAAGGTAAAAATTTCTCTAGTTACATAAATATCTTGGACCATACATGTTATTAACATTAATTAAAATCCACCTTAATTAATGGTACATCTTCTAATAATGTTATTAACAATAAAAGGGGTTATGTACTCAGAAAAACAACTACTCATTTAACGATATTAACGTTAAATCAGGTACCTGGTGTGGTAGACGTGGATGAGAATTACTACATTGTAGTACATTTCTACCAAATTGAATTTGGTAGAAATTTACAGGTGGATGAGGATTACTACGATGTACGTAGATCGATTTATAGATATGTTGTATAAAACCATCCACAGGTAAATTCCTTCCCAAAATTATTGAAAATACACGAAGTTGGGATTTTATACAATTTTTGCATAAATGTCGATGCATGTGAATCTTTAATAATTTTGGCATCTACGTGGATGGATAGATTTTCTAAATAATTACCCGATAATTATTTTTCAAATAATTTTCCAAAAATTAGTTACTTTTTAACCCATTCATGTGAATGGAAATAATTTCTAAATAATTACGCAATAATTATTCTTTGAAATAATTTTCCAATAATTAGCTACTTTTCAACCCATCCATGTGAATGGAAATAATTTCTAAATAATTACGCAATAATTATTCTTTGAAATGATTACCTGATAACTGTGAAGTTATTACCTTTGTCATGAAACAGTTCCAACCACAAGTTGTGGTTTTTTGAAACGAACTAGTTGAAAGTAACATAGAACATTACATTTATTTCTTCCATTTAACTATTGTATTTTATTTCTTAAGGCACATACCAAGCTTAACAATCATCTTCTGCATCTTCACCTGAAGCGATCGTTTCAGGTTGAAGGCTGTCTTCGTTATGATAATCAAGTATATTCACCTCAAATCTCTTTCTTCCTTGAGATGATCACTGTCTGGATTATGATCACTATCTGAATCATAATCCTCAGATACAACATAATTCTTCTTTGCAGGACCATCAGGCTTCATCCTCAGGCTCCCATAATAAAAAAAGTGATAGCATCTCCTAGCTTATGATCTTGGGGCACTATAGATATGTGATACCGCAAGTTCTGTTTTCCCGTGTACTCTCCACGACCATGTTGTAGGTGCCCATGTCCAACAAATAACAAACTGAGATATTTATCTAATGTTTCCATTACAAACTATTCGGCCAATCGTTGAAGAGATTTCTTATCATAAGCTCCATACAAATGCGACCCTGGACATAATTTTAACTCGCATCCCTCATTTCCAGTAACCGTCATAAAGTAACCTGGTGCCATCCCATCTCTTACCATGGAATCATTATAACCCGTTTGGGAAGGAAAGTCCCTTCCAGTCATCAAATAAAAACCATTAGTTACGAAAACTTGGGACTCTAAACCATGTATTTTATTCGAGAGGAGAGGTGCGGAGAGACAACCTAACCACACATCTAACGCAGGCCGTCTTCATACAGTACATACTTTGTCATTGCCACCCTCCATGTATGTCATCAGTACTTAAATATTGGAGGAATATATAGAAAAAAAGCATCACGGTCTCTTCGGTCTTCTTCAAGTACAGCTGAAATCACAATTGTATTCCGCAAGATCCGGCTACCCTCAACGCGTAGAAGATCTTCACCAGGAAACGATCATTGAATAAATGTATATAACTGATGAGAAGACCCCCTCGGATATGTTCCCGGCATTTCCATATTCTCTAAGCCGAATTAAGGGACGGTAATAGGGTCCGTGAATACTTCCAATATGCAGCAACTTTGTTGTTAAATTTATGACGATTCTATTTGGAAATAGCTTTCCCCGTAGCGGTGATGAAATAAATCACTGGTACGATTTCAATACTGTTCGTTGTCCGTAAGTCGTATTTTACACTGTAAATAGGCGTACGTTTCCAAAAAACATGGAATATACCACGTTAAATGGAGGTTGGCAGTGTTGAAGAAGTTTTCAGCTCGATGAATCGGTGATATTATGAAGCACTGTAGCTTGTGTCTGGCCTCAGAAAACACTTTTGAACTATCTAAAGATGTAGAGCGTAATTCAGGAGGAAGCCTTGAATTATCAATAAACTCTTCGGATGTCACACGTTCTCCAAAACGTTACGTTGGATGATCGACTGGTGCAGATTTCGGCAAACCGTCATTAAAGTTTCCATGATTGCTTGTAGATGGCATTCCGGCTTCGCCATTATTTTTGTTTTCGAATACTTCATGTAAGGCTTATTCTCCTTTTCTTTGGAAGTGGTAGAAAGGATGCACTTGACTTCCCCTTTCCACTATTTCCTGTTTCCACCCCAGTACAATTTTTCTTTCATTTCTTTTAACCTCGTGAACCATCTTCACCTCCATTATCTTCTTCTTCATCATCACTTACCACTAATATCTATCCTTCCAGATTACCTTGCGCATTTTTGTTTCCTCTTGTCATCACGGTCTGGTGAGAGGGAGTTTACTCAATTCCCAATTGCCCTTCCTTCTTCCCTTTCGGCCGATCGACTTTGAACAGGTTGAAATGATTTTGTACTTTAACCATTGCAGACTTAATCCTATTTTAATTTTTACTAGCAGCAATTTTCTTTGTACCTTCCATTGTATACTAAAGGTGTTTCATCTGTGTGATGAACAACCGCTTCAGTTCCATATTTTCCCATTTTCGATGTTCCATTTCTGTCTACATTAACTCTTCGACCGTTAGTAAATCTTCCGGTACATCTTGGTATATTACATCCAAGCCACTCAGAAAAAATTACATGCGGTGTAAACCCACTTCGAGTTGAATGGAGACGGCTGTCTGTATTCCCAACGTAGTGGTTCGCTGCTTTTATCATATATGGAATATACTTGATATCAGCAGCTATTAATGTTCCATCGTCGACGTGTGCGAAGAAAATATACTTGTTGGTACCGGAACCATAGCCAGATGAAATCTTTTCAATTACACCAGGAATACTCTCGTCCTTCAAGAAAAACTCCGCAGCGCACACATTATGTTCATATTGTGTGCGACTTTTTCCAAGAATGAAGTTAGCTCTCATGAGATCTCTGACTATTTCGTAAATACAAACTGTCCGGAAAGGAATGTTTTATTGCGATTTAAAACTTTTCGAGTAGTTTATTAGGCATCGCACAGGGTCATCGAAACTCGCATCGCTTTGGACGACGTCGGTTGTAATGGTTGTTGCTGCGACTATGCTTGATAACTTCCCACGCATGAGTTCAAGGGAATTACATCCTCCCAACGTATTTCGCGGACCCGAAAGCGCACTCCGGCCCATGCATATTCTTTACCTTCCTTCGCAGCAAGTTGTAGATGAAATGCTTCACTATGCCTACTGTCAACCAAATCCATCTTGACACACGTTTTGAGGGCAATTATACCATCTTTCACATCCACTGGTTCATTTAGATGAGAAATACCGTTGTTTAGTGACGGATTGTTGATAACAGTGAGCGTTATGTTCTCGTACTGGAATCCGTTCTTCTTAATGGACTATATAAGCTCGTTTCAATGAACTGGATCAATCTTGCGCAGAGCTGTTTCTACTTCTGGTATTTGGAATGTTGTGAGTCATACATTCACCTCTTCATACTCCTCAACGATGAACTTGCGTACCTCGACGGCTGTTCCACTGTCTTCTGGGTCATCTCCACCTTCCATAGAGTGGGTACTTGAATGTCTAGACGAAGTTGACCTGTAAGATGTACCATTAAAACATCTCGAATCCCAAAGATAGTACCCGGCACGCATAACATCTCCTAAAATCCTTGGTGCTGCCCAGTGAGGAAGGTCATGTATTGGATATGCCAATGATTTCTCTTCTGGTCTAATGTAACAATTGGTGATAACGACATGTTCTGTAGCGAAATTATTGAGGAGAGGCTCACCACGGAAAACGGTTTGTAAGCCATCGTTCTCAATTATGCCATGATTACTTAGGGTTGCAACACCAACTATGTGTACTATCCCTTTATTCACCCCCCGAAAAACAACCTTCTATCATCCTCAGAAGTCCCTTTCAACCGCTCTCTGGTTCCATTCGGTTGATGATTGACATGCTATGAATGCCTGTTGGTTTAATTGTCATTTTCCACTTAATGGAATTTTTGGTGCAGATGATGATATTGTTGATTTAATTGTATATGTTGGTGGAGGAAGTGTTGAAATTTTCAGCTCAAAGCACGGAAGAGTCGTGGTAATTGACTGTTTTTTCCCGCAACGGTTGATATAAGTAACGCATCTGTGAATAGGTAGTGTAGTAAGTGTTGGTGTTAAATTAATAAGTTTGATAGAGACGATCATATTGAAACGATTGTGTGCTCAATTGAAGGACGAAGATTGATATGAACGGTGGTTGAAGATTGGGTGTTGTTGAAGAGAAGTATAATGAGAAGTGGAATACAGATTTGACTGATCCCTACTTCTTCACTACTCAATGGCGATTTGTATGACTATCGGAAGCTGTACTGCAGTACGTTACTGAGTTTTTCATCCACTTGGATGAATCATGTTTCAAATAATTATCGGGTAATTATTCTTTCAAATAATTACTGGATAATTATTTGATTTCAGACCCGTCCACGTGGATGGTAAAAATTTGCAAATAAGTATCGTATAATTGTTTACAATTTGACCCGAATCCATGTGGACGGATTCTTCTCTACACTTTCTCCGATATCTTAGTGAGATTTCTAATCTACTTTCACTTCACATACATCCGTTCTTCACCATTATTCTTCTCAAATTCGTATCATCCATTTCATTTTACTCGTTTAGTTTGCCAGTAATTCATTTTCAGAATGAACTGACAACCTTTCAAGACTTCAATCTCCCGCTACCGTTTCCATTCCACCTCCTGTGTACAAAAATACAAGTACTTTACCAAGCAACAATTCTCAACCGTTATAATCAACCGTTTCAACAGCAGATGGATACCATTTTCCAACAACATCGTGGAGCACTGAACACCAACAACACAGTGGTACCAACTATATGAAAGGAAGCATCCTCAACAGAATCCTCCTTCCATCTTTAGTTGAGGTCTTCGAACAAACGGAATTCAAGCAGAATTTCTCCATCATGTGAATCGATGTAGTTCCGTTCTACAAGTGGGTCTTGCACAACGCTGCTTTCGAATCGACAAAGACAGTTGTCGCAATTAATACGGCGAAGGTGACGCAGAACAATCTTCCCTCTTCACGAGATGAAGGGCAGACTCCTTTGGAGACAATGACGGAACAGGAGAACACTTTCCTTGCTTGTGTCAGGCCTCAATAGACGAGGCAGATACTACGCACTGCATTGTTAATTGGTAAATTTGCAGGAAAAGACCAAAGAATCTTGCAATGTTTCGACATTGCGTTGAAATACCTCCATATGCCAGCTAGCTTCCTAAACGATTCAAGTTACCTTTAAATGGTCGTTCGTGGTTCAGGAGTGGAAGGTAGTAGACAACGGAACTCAAAAGTAACACGAATGGTCTCAAATCCTTCTACATTTGAATAGATTATTTCATTTCATGCTTTAAGTCGAGCTTGCGCATCAAACGAAAATCCCAAAAAGTCATGAAAGAGTGCATGTAAATGACATTTCAGCAAACGGTGCCCAAATTGGCGTTTGCGTTCAGAATTTGGTGAAATCGTGGACTTCGCTACTTAAAAAATGTATATTCTCATCCCTCGCGTCAGAACTATGTCCGTAAATCTACTTTGATGTAGCTGTTGGGCATTATTGCTTTCAGGAAGACCTTTCTAAAGCCGTTCTCTTTCCAATTGAACAACGTAAAATGTTTCTTGTGTAACAAGTTACTCTCTTCCAGTCGTAGAATGTGGATCTAGTTCATTTCTTTCCTCGCTATCTGACATGTTCTTTAATGATACGTTCTACAAACTGGGAGACGAAGAATTGATTAAATGGGAAACATTTACTCAATACCTCATACGTTCTCACAACTAGGTTAATCTTGATGATATATCATTTATAGACGGCTTAACTACTCCCAAGGGAATCAAATATTTAGCTCTCCCTACTTTCTTCAATTCGCTGCCTGATTTCGTAGTAAATTTATTTTCTTTGGAAAGGCATTTAACCACAACGCCTGTAATTGATCTGAAGAAACTTTGTGATGGTGGTAATAACAAAGATGATGATAAAGAAAGGAAAATAACAGAGAATAACACGCTTAATATATCACACAAACGCAACAGGGAAGAATATAAGTAGAACTAGCTCTCAAAAGGGAATACAAAGACTTGATAAACCGACAACGAGATACGCAACTGCAGGTATCAGGGGACGTACAACTAGTATGAAACAGCTACCCCTACATTACGGCAAGAAGTGGAAACCTTCGCAGTCTGGCCTAAACATAATTGGAACGTCATCGAAAACTGAAACTAATAGGCATGTCAAAGAAGATAAAATATCGGAAACATTTAATACTGGTCAAGATGCATCATCATTGAACTTGGGAGCAGCTGGTTTAGAAGCAATGAAAACATTGAAAAAGAATATAAAGTTCCTTTGAAAGATTTTCGATGTTCCGTTAATTGGTTTATTAGAAACTAATTCCATAGGGGTTGGTAGTAAACTTCATGGTAAGGCAAATGTGGTACTAAATTACCCCCCGTATACTTCCATAAATTCTCAGGATCAGAAAACTTCCGATAATGACTGTTTCGATGAAAAATGCATGGAGAAAATAGTTACGTTGATGAATGATGTCATAGCAACAGGTGCCCACAGACATAGATTTTGTAGGTTTCTACAATTTCACTGTTGGTATAGAAAGTTTATTGCAAGGGAAGAGAGTGATGAAGATTAAGATGATGAGATTGGTGATGAAAATGAAGACAGAAATTAGTCCGAGAATGACAGTGGTAGTGATGAATTCAACAATAATTTTGACGATCTTGATGATGATGAGAAAAAAAGAGAAGAAAGGAAGAAGAAGGTAACCTCTAGTACATCTCCCACGAATATGTTCTCAGTACAGAGGATAAATTTAAGGCACCTGGCATACAACTGTAGCCCAAGAGTAAGAAAGACTTCACAAACGTCGGTGGTGGAGACGGAAATTCACTTTTGGAAAAAAGGAATGGATTCTATAGAATTCATCAACATAACTGATTACAGTAATGTTTAAAATATCCATAGTAATAACGTAGGGTGGAAACATTTTATGAGCAATATACCACGTCTACCGCATCTAGAGGTTATATACAGAGCTCCGAAAAAAAGAGGTTCTAAGAGGAAGAGGACCGATGCTTAGACCCTAGCAGGAAAACATTTCTTGGATGATGGATTTGGTCATTGAGTTTTCTAAGCCTGTAGATCTCGTGATGGATTTCTGTTCTGAGAACTTTTCAACATGTAATGCTTGTTTGATGGTTTCAAATATTCGCCTTTTAATTGGTTGTGAAATGTATACGGAATGTATTAAGTAGTCTCCACCATATGTGGTGGAAACAAATATACGGAACCTACTCAATACATGGCCCGACTTGACAGTGGATGAAACAGTCTTGGCGGCTGCAAAAACATTTGTGACAGCTATAGATGAAATAAAGTCAAAGGGGGCGAAGGATGTCTGGCTGACACCTCGTAGCCTTCCACCAATTCAAAGAATTCCAGACTACCTTCTGCACTATATGGTAACAATTATCCACGACTACACCATATTCAGAAGGTGAAAGGACATTGCAATGTCCAAATGTACCCGGAAGTAGGTTTCCATGTACCATTCTCTAGATCCAATGAGAATTATTCGTTGCAAGGCTGGAACTCTCTTCCTATCTATTCGGCCTTCACCTATTAAGCATAAAAGTGGTGGTATGGGAGTGTTTTTGGAGAGAGGTTCCGGTCCGAATCATCCAGTTGGTTTCGACTACGGTGCATTGGTTTACACAGACTTTTTGAGCAACGTAAAATTGCAAGAACCTTCGGTGGAGGCCTGCTTGAAGTCACTGTAGGTAATGATAACACATGGAGGCAGAAATAGATGGTAAGGTAACCGACAAATATAAAATCAAACATAATGGTTGTGTTGTTACGGGGTCGTTCTGTGTTATGAGATACATAAACGAAAACCTATATCTACCTTGCGACAGAAAAATGCCGACAACAAAGACTGGTGGAATAGAACATCGCAAAGCAAATGTTTCATGGAAAGTGATTTGACGACCTGCGAAATCGTCAGATTTTTCCGCTCATGAGGATCTAGGATTTGATCCGAAAAGAAACATCTCTAGTGGTGAAAACTTCTACCTGGATTATGGCTCAGTGTACTTTAGTAACTATCCGAAACAACTTGTTTACCACCAGATATAATTTCTTATCGCTTCAATTGTTCATTTTTTTGAAAAGTGAATAGGTTCCCATTATCAAAAAAGTTAAATGTTGTGTGACATCTTTCTGTATTTTCTTTCTTATCTAAACGAAATATTGACCAGAATAAAGTATCTTGTTTTCCAACCGTAATAGTTTATGATCTCTTTACATTTTACTTTTGTTAAGAACGTTTCGTCTCAAAAGTTACATTTCAGAATTCTGAATTATTTCGGTACTTGTACTAACATTTATGTCACATAATGACAACACCGTGCTTGAAACACAATCCCGTCATAATCTGAACAAAATATTCAACAGTTTGATCAATTAAGATGTATTTGTAAGGTACAAGAACAACCTCTTCATTCAGTTCATGATGGAACGGTTATTCTTTATAACGAAAATTTCGAAGAGAAAACGGTAACATTTCACAAACTTTGTGACATACATTTTATCATCTTCCACTAGAAGACGAAACACATTTTTTTATTCATATCCCTTGACATGAAGTTAAAAATATGCAAATTGCGACATAGCAAGTGGCAATTTGCTATTTCCTTTTTTTAACTTTGTGAAATTTTTTACACATCTTTTCGTAGGCAGTCATACATTGCATGCTATACATGTTTGGTGCTTGATAATTTTAATAACCTTCCAGGTTCATAATTTTCTTTAATATTAGGAAATTTCATTATTTTGAATACGGGATTGCATTCCACTCTTTTTCCCAAAACATAATTAATATTTTCTCATTTTTGGCCCGCACGGTCATATATTTTGACGAAATGCATTTTTTTCGTACAAACTGCACAGTACGTAGTTAAGTACGAATGTTTTGTACGGATATCTCCATTTTGGCCCCATTTCTGGAGTTTTATATTAAGATACATTTGGACCTGCATCATTTGGAAGCCTACAATCTTTACCGGAGGCACTGGCGAATGCACGCAAATAGACATCAGCACTCCACAATAATCATTCGTAGAATGAGAATTGATGAAGTTACGTTGGATGACAAGTGGTGGTAACCACGCAGATTTATTAACCAAACAGTTAGTAAATACCCACACGCCATTGTGGAATTTGAAGAACGAAGTTAACGTTGAATTGCACCCAGTAGGATAGTCATCGGTTGTAAATAAACTGGAGTTCCTTGAATGAAGGGATTTAGTGAAAGGAGATAGTTAGCAAGAGCAAAAGGAGAGCCAGAAGCACTAGGAACATGATGATGGTGAAAAATACTGCCCGATAAGAATCAATCGAAAAGGGTGATCATACAAGTCTTTCATGTAAACGATTCTCCTTATATGACAACCAATATGTGATTACGGAAGGTATGACATGTAAATTACTTGGTGTAATCGTGTACTTACTGTATTTGAACCGTTTAATTTACATATTTGATAAGTCACCACAGTATACAGTATCTGTACGGGATATTATGGGATGGCAAATTATTTGGTATCTCATGAGAGTCTACAATAATAGTGTAGCGTGATTGAGAGTTTTTAGTCATTTAATTTAGGACCACTGAGGTCGTAATTGGGAAAAACGACACTACAAGTGTGCAACACTACACCGACTTGTCGGTTAAATTTTTCATGTATTTATTCTTGTTGAAGTCCATGCAATTGAGCTGGTGAAAAAGGAGGTAGAAATATTTAATAAAACAACAACGAAGCGTCATCGTATAATCAAAGGTAATTTCTCCGCTCAGAGAATCAGATTCAAAAAGTAGGGACCATCGTGTCGCGAAGAGTGCCAAATTTGAAGAAAAATAAATCGCTGTTGCACTTGATGATCTACAAGAACAGAAACTAGCCTCGATATTAGGGCTGGCAGGCAATACACTAGTTAGTGTGGATCCGATTGAACGTTTCTTCTGTCGAATGAGGGATAATCCACGTCAGCACGTGCTAATCAAACGATAACCAAGGCGACCATCTCAACTCTTAAAAATAATGGGAGTCATTTGATATGGGGGTGAGATGGAATTAACAGGTGAATACTATATATATAATATGGGCATTGATTGTTGAAAGCCGGAAAGTCGCATGACCGAATTTTATTGATTTAATTAATGATTTGAATGAATTCATCGCTTTGGGCCCATTTCTGTAGCGATGAGCTGGTTAGGTATGCAGACGTCATGTGTAACGTCTAGTCCGACGTATTGAGAAATAGTGAGGTTGCTGGCGAAATCTTTCTCTGTATATTCCGTCTTCCCCTTGTCTTGCTTTTAAGTCTGGTTTATCGAGAGTTTATCTTTTGTCGGTCTGCGTATGGTAATTCTGTTGAACATCGTTGGATTTTTGGTGATGCTCGTTCATGGTTTGCATCTGACTTTGTTCGACACGGCTTCCTCGTCCATCAAAAGAGCCTTGGTAACAATTTCTACTGAGTAGTACATCGCCAAAGTAATCAGTCCGTTGAATTTGCCGTTCTTAAGCTTAATTATTTCGCATAGGTCGACATTTGAGTTTGGAATGAGTAGTGATTCAAGATGGTGCGTCAGGTATGAAAGATACTAGTGGAATCCCGATTACGGGAGACTGTAGAGAGTATTTACTTCCTTCAACCCGTACTCTGTTGGTAATCCAAGGTATGGAGGTGCTCGGATGCATATTTTTCTCTACAGATGAGAATGTGATTGTATGTAGACTTGCGTGATGGGTCTTGAATATGCGTCAAGAGAAAGTATCTAGGCAGAAACCGAAATTCCGTCTCGCTGCCAAAATTTTTGTACGGCGTGAGCATTGGTTGCATTTAACGTGTTTTAATCATCGGAACAGTTCTGGGGGATAAACCTGGAATTATTTTTCAAGATACTGCCTTGACTTTTAACTCATCAACGGAGCCTGATAAGAATATTAGGGCTATTGAGTTGCTCTATGATTCTTGCATGGGTATGAAAGTTTTGTCTTCTACTAGTCGTTAAAGCTCACTTTTTGGTCAATTTTTCAACGACCACCACTGAGCAGATCCTCTATTGACCTTGATATTTCTCAGTTCGTCCCCTGGTGTATTGTGCGTTTGAAGGCATGTTGATCTCCCGTTTTCGTAGTGATAGTGTACTTCTTGGTTGTCATCGTCGTAATAACGAGGTCTTATTTGTTCTGGTACTATGATTCTTCAATTATTGATTTCATCCATGGCCTTACTAAATTAGAGCGGAATATCTTCGAAACTCTAGATAGCTACATTGTACCAATTTCCCCTTTGATTGATATATATTTATACAGTACTTACCAAATTGTGGATTCAGAGTGCTATATCAATACTGGGGTACATGATAGGGTCTAGAAATTGTTTGTATACTCACATGGATTTTGGGCCTTCAGTATGGCATAAAATGATGGTAATGCGGCTCCTGCATTGATTGTGTTCGAAGATATTCTTCGCATCCTTGATCTAGTGATGAAGAACTAGTTTCAGTCGACTCTGATTTCATTAACAAATCATATTCAAGCTTTTGGCTTTTCTCAGCACCCGGTATAAAGTGTATTCTGTTGCGATTTGTGATTTTTACGTTATTGTTTTCTATAAGAACATCACTTGCATCTATCTTCTTCAAATTTCTTTTCTATCTTTTCTGTCACTTAAACGTTTTATTGACACAATTATCAAACCTATGGAGTCTAGTTACTACCTACATGGTGAAGTCACACAGATACGAATCCAAACAATTCGTACTGATACGAATTCACACTCCTCCTCCTCTTAGCTCTCATCGTTTCAAAAAGAGCTATGACGGGACTAATATTAATTAGATAAAGGTCCAATTTTACCTATATCTCACTAAGATTAGGCCCCTTTTTCCCTCTAATTGTTTCAATCTACTTGAAATTTTGTTCATTCGCCTTCCCTTCACAATCTTGCCACTTGATATTGCTTCTACATCAGTACATGGACCTACCCCTAATCATATTCTAGCAACATCTCATTTCAAATCTCATTCCACGTTGATTTCCACATTGTATTCCACAATGCATTCGATAGTACATTCCACACAGTATCCAATCTACAGTACATCTACTCCCACTTGTTCCTCAACGACGACAATCTTGTAATGTACACATGGCAACATACTGCTACAATACGCTGATTTCACATCTTCTAGGATACAGAAGTGTTGAGTTGGTCCTAGGTTTTGCTCGATCTGTCGTTATGCCTTTCTTTCTCATTTCCTTTCTATCGTTCGCGGTGCTCTTTTATTTTTCTTTCATCTTAAATTGTTACACGTGTATATTATTATTATTGTATGCCGATATTTTTGGCTGTGCTTACTCCTTCCCCTTCTCGATACTAGCGTAGTATAGGCCGCGGGTATTTAAGTTCTACTCATACCGTTTAGAGTAACAGGTGCCGATCCTGGTTTCGCCATCCGGTTGATGATTGCCGTGGAAGACGATAGCTGATTTTCGATTAGCTTCAGTCTAGTACTTCTCCTAGAAGGTGCTGTGTTGACGTTCTTGTCTGAATCTACCTTTCTGTTAGAGAAGCAGCGTGTGGCTTGTTACTGACGGGGTTTGTTGTATAATCGTTATTTGTACTGTAATGTACACGTGTCAGGGTGCAATAATCAATGTTCGTATGATGAAGGTATGCGTCTGAATTTCATCAATGTTTGTATGATAAAGGTATGCGCCTGAATGTAATCAATGTTGGTATGAATGTTAAATTAGTGTATCTGAATGTTTAGAGGTATGCATCTCAATGGTAACGGTATGCGTCTGAATGTTCGAAGGTATGCCTCTTATATTTGATAATGTAGATGCTTTATGCATGGTTGCGAAGAATCGTACTATTGATTCGAATGTTGGAAACCAGTTTGTGAGATAAAAACTGCGGGAGGCAGGCGAGCTAGGAGGGACAAGAGGGAAGGCGGAAGCGAAGAACGACAGGGTCCTGTAATATGATTAATGAAGATCAATGTTGCATTGAATGATGATGTGGGATGAATGTTGGATCGAATGATGATGTTGCGAGATGAACGTTGGATTGATGATGATGTAGCGAGATGAATTTAGGATGATGATTGAATGAGTTGATGAAAAGCTGCGGGAGGTAAGGATAACAATAAATAATTTTAATAACTGATGAAATAAACGATGACGATGAGAATGTTGGATGAACTGATGAATAGTTGCAGGATGATAATGACGATAACGAAATGACGTTAATAAACGACGAACGATGATGATGTTGCAAGAAATAATGCTCATGCTTAAATGATTAACGATCATGTTGCAGGATGTAATAAACAGTAATGACTGATGATGACGACAATGTTGGATGAGTTGATGAAGATACATATTGCGAGATGATGATATGTGGATGATAATATTGTATGATGAAATGATGCGATGATTACGATGACGTTGCGAGACGATGATATGATAACGATAATATTGCATGATTACAAGATGCGATGATTACGATGACGATATTCGAGACGATGATATGATAACGATTATATTGCATGATTACAAGATGCGATGATTACGATGATGTTGCGAGACGATGATGTGATAATGATAATATCGCATGATTAGAAGATGCGATGATTGTGATGATGTTGAGAGACTAAGATACTGATGATGATGTCAGAGACCATGGTAGGAAATGCTATCTACATGATAAGAGAAGATGCGTTAGGACGCAGTAAATACGACAGAGATGTCGAGCGTAGCACGAAGACGCGATGAGTATAGGACATGAATGTGAACGATGAATTCCGATGCAGGATACAAAATCTTGAACGAGTAAAACTGTAAATGCGCACAAACGGCAAAACTGAAGAAGTGATTGACAGTCAAAAACATTGTACAGCCCATAAAACGTAGGAGCTTGTACGAAATGCTAAATGTCATACATGTAACGATACAAGTCGAATACTGTACAGACCAGAACTAGAGGGCCATTCAAGTGACTACAGTATCGATATGCATTTAGAGAATGCGAAGGAGAGCAAGCAGTATGTACTGTACTGAATGACAAGATAGGGAAACCACCTACTCGGAATGATAGGGCACCTTTACAGTGCCACGATAAGGCAATATTACGGTGTCATGAAGGAAGGAAGGAAGATAATAATCTGCCAGACTGGCAAAAACCGGAACATTGTGATCCGGAATACGAAGCGACACGTGGGACCTGACAAGAGAGAGGACTCGAATGTCTAATTGAAGAATTAGTATCTAATCCTCGATGAGTACACGCGTTACCTCCATTGTTCTAACCTCAAAAGTAGTATATACTGATTGCCTGGTCCAGGATGATTTACTGAATAAACAAAAGGTAGACATTAACAAAGAAAATAATAGAGAACCGGAAACCCCATCTAAAACCGTTGCACATAACCAGTCAAAACAACCTGAAGCAGGAAATTCCATTCGACAACATGCATTAAGTTTGACCAAAATCAACTGTAGACGCGAGAAATGCCCACCCATCAACCCCGTTGATCTGATCATCCCGCTTGCGAAGGCAGAACCCAGGAATGACAGTAACGTGCCCTTTCATTTCACCATTTGGGAAGGTATTTCATCGTACCAGTGCGGAAATTAAACTACCCTTCAAGTAACCGTAGTATCACTGACAAACGTTAATCAACCAGATCTATAATCCCTTTTCCCTCCCTTATTGCATTTAGATCTTCCCACTCCAGAAGGTCGAGAATTAATAATGAGCGACCTTGCTCACTGTCCCTCAGGTTTAGGGCCAGTTTCTACAGATGTGTCATTCCATTGTTTGGCGCCTGTCCCATTCGACACACAAAGTAGTGTCTATTCCACAACAAAATATTTAGTTGACAGATTTTTTCCTTGTAATTGATGAAGTTAGAAGCTGAGATTTTTCGTCAAATATTGAAGAAATCGGCATCGCATAGATTCCAGTTTTATCAAGTAGTGCGTCCAAATGGATTGAAGGGAAGGCGGGAAAAGAAGATTAAACTAAAGGATATTTACCTTGAAATGATATTCTAAAGATATTAGTGCTCGTTGCAAGATGATATTGCATCTGGGCTCCTTCCAAAAAAACTGTAGATCGTGGTACTCAAATTTAGCAGAAGAGTAGGTCTTCGCACTGGTTGTTTTCGATTAACGGAAATACAAGGGTACTAAAACATTTCATCCGATCACTTAAAACAATACAACTACAATAGAAAACAGTATAAAAATGAGAACATGACTAATAAAAAATCCGAAATCAATAATTTTATTAATTTGGTACAAATTCCGAAAAAACCCTATCATCAAATTTCTCTTTCTCCAACCTTCGAACGTGATTCTTCAACAAGGTGTACAATTGAAATATGATTGTACTCATTCTCGGAGCTATTATTTCGTTTCATTCCACAATCATACCTCCGCCAGGATCTTGAACAGCATCGATATTCTCCGTGTCAAACTCTTCTTCTAATTTATTTTTGAAATTATCAATAACATCATCTTCATCAGACTCTACATCTCTAGCGCAAAATGAAAGCTCTCTGCCAACAGGTAACTGTCCATCATATCACCGGAAATTATTTCGCAATAAAAGACTCTTCATAGTCCTCATAGTTACTTTCATAAATCACATCAAAACGTTTCTTCTGATCGAACTTAGCATCACGTTTTGCTTTATTCATAATGAAACCGCCTGCTTTCATTTCATAACAATTACTAACAAACCATCTAAAGTCAGTATCACCCAATGAAATATAATAACACCCATTTACAGGGTGCTTGAAATCTACTGTGTAACGTAATCTGTCATTTTGCGACCTTTTGCAACTCATTTCCATTTCTACCAACATTAAGTTCCTATTTCATCGACCATAAGGCATTTCGGATCTTCCTTTTCTTCTTCATGCTCTCCTGAAATCACATGAGACATTCATTCAAAAGTTATGATGCAGCACTCCATAAGTACACTTTGTACATTCGAATAGTTTCCATTGTTATTGGCCCGCTTTTCCCTACAATTTTAATATAATTTTCATCAGCACTATTACGAGATGTGCTTGTCTCATGCATTTCAGAAACATTCTTAGTCGATCCAGGAACAACTGTTTTTGTAGATGGGACTACAAATAATGTGGCTTCAGGTTCTTCACCACCAACCTATTGAATCCTCAGACTTGCAAATGTGTCGATTATTGAATACGTGATAGCATCCAATTTATATAGAGTAGTTTCACTAGCCCTGTCTTGTTCTGTATTTTGGTACCGTAGAAATATTTGAGAAGCCTTCTTCGCTGCATCGTCGCGAGTATACACGTCGACTTCATCTTTGTCTGTTGCGTTATGTTTCTAACTACAATTTTAAATATCACCATCTGGCATCATTATAAGTTGAAAAATATCCGCTTTCAATGCCCTTCTCCAGTTAATCATGTCGCAAAATCTGTTTAGATTATTTCCATGAAACTTGATGTAAGCTTTGTCCATTTGTATCATAAGTTTCCTTGGACTACCCATCGGATCAATGTTTTCTTGAACTAGTAAAGCAATGGTATCCCAAAGATACAAAATATATATCTTTAGCACCCGTATTCCATGAACTGACAGTCTATTTTAATACTGTCTCCCGTCCAATGACGGGTATCATTTTTCTGACGCATTCGTACTCTTATATTTCTGAAGGTTAATATGGTTGCTTCTCCACTTCAAGCTGAATGATTGTAACAACATTCCGGCCCAATGCGTTCAAGACTATCTCCAGTTTTGAGAAAAAATAGATCCCTTTCATGACTGCTTTCATTGGACATGACGGGTGATACTCATTCTCGATTTGTATTTTTATGATTATGTTGCTTTGATAATATTCCAAATAGGAGCTTTTTGGATGATCAATTATATTATCGTTAAAATACCTAGGAATTTTTATCAATTCCTATAACACATAGTGCTCCCCAATCAAGAATGTTCACATTATTACCCTTTCCTATAGTTGTGTTCGACTGTAATACACGCCTGTCTTGACTCCATGATCAATACATCTGCAAAATCTACTCTTCACAGAACTGGGATACATTGTAATAACATCCTTGCATATAATTCGTAATACTAAGTGGTACATCACCATCGCTCATCTCATTCAACAAGTGGTCTCGGAACGTTTTCCGCTTGCGACGCAGAACTGTGTCCTTTGAACGACCAGAGGAACTGCGCGTAACTATTATACAATCATTTATTTCGTTTTAAGAACATTATTTATTTATTTTTAACTTTTCATTATTCTTCTTGATTGTGCGACACTTGCTCCTGCCACAATTGTATGGTAGCAAAAAGTTATTGACTGACTCTTTTGGAGATTTATAATTCACGTTTTAACTGATCGTAATCAAATATATTCAATGTTATAATTTTTCTATCTTCAAGTGAAGAAATAGTTGGATCAACGCTTTCGTCATCTGAATAATCATATTTTGTCGCCCATCAGTCATCAATACCTCTTTCAGAAAACACTCTCTCCGAAATTAAGGCGATTCCTGTCTAGTTTAATTCCTAATTTTTTTCATGTTTGGGGTACCTCATTTTCCATCATCATCATCACCATCATCTACTATACACTGATTATCACTGATAATCTGTCTATAGTCATCACCCAAAAAGAACCATGGACAATGGTTCTTTTTGGCTGATTATTTCACCCTGTTGGTACAGTCAGCTTTCTTTTCGTAGAGACATCAGTACTATTGAATATAGTTCACATTCAACAGTGTCTTTAATGGAAGAAGATTTTGACTAGAATGTTTTCTAGCATATCTACTTGCCACTCCATTTATGTCTGCCATTTCAAGTTCGGGATTTTGTTGATATTGATGGTGGAGTCGTCGTTCGTTATATTTTGTGTGGTTAAAGAGAATCTGGCTCAATGAAGATGCGTATAAATCACGAGTACTGCTTTTTAATGTGTTCACGGCTGCGGAAAATTAAATTGGTGGCAAAGAGCGATGTATAGATAAGGTGAGAGGCCGCTGGTCTAATAGGCAATGGTCACACACCAGGCTCTTGAAATTTTGGGGCCTACATACAAGAACATTAGCTGTTGTAAAACATTCAATTGAAAATACAGTAATTTGGCATTCAGCTGAAAGTAATTTCGAAAAGCGGAAAAATTGAAAAAATGCCAAATTGATATCAATTACATTTACATATTCCGTCATACATTTCATGCCATTCCGAGATGCCAAATCAATACCTACCGAATTACTTTCGCGATCTCGTCGTCAATGCAATGACGATACTATATTATACTTTTCTTCAAAACATTACATAGAAATTACAGTAGTTTTCTTCAGCGTTCAGTCCAAAGTTATTTGAAATAATCCAAAACATTTTCAACGCTGTCAAAACTTTTATTGATTTTATTTGCCGTATTCCTTGGAATTATTCTGATTAGGTCCTGAAAAAACGATTTTTCGAGAGCTATTCCTTATTTGTAGTGGTGCCGAGTTAATTGATTATGCAATTTCCATTGTCGTTCAATCTAGTTTAGAATAAAAACCAAAACATTAAAATTCTATTACGAAATCTAACCTTCACCTGACAGATTTATTTACTTAACACTCCGAAAATTTTATCAACCAATCCGGAACCGTTTGGATTAATTTTCTAAACAAATTTTGGTGAAATCCAATGTATTTTAAAAAAATTGCATAAAATTCATGGATATGTCGAAACTTCTAAAAAATTATTCCAATATGTAAATGAGATATAGGGGATTTTATCTATGTGTTTCGGACCATTAAAAACATATTGGGATTTCTATAGAAACAATTTGAGATTCAAATCCAAAACAGGTAATTTATATCCTAAATGAATTAGAGACTGCTTATAAATATTAGGAGTTTCAAATGAAAGACGTTTTGACGAAGTATCGGAAACTTTTTGACTTCACATGTCAAAACTGTTTTGCATACCGAAATCTAAATATGTTCGTATTTACTCCCAATTGATACGTTAAGAATGACTGTCAAAACTTTCAGCGATGTCCGGAAGGAGCTCAACTCACTTCTAATATATATATATATATGCCCTTATATCAGACTGTTTAGGAATGTCTAAATACACGAAAATCCAAAGGAGATTTGGGTGACACAGAAATAGACAGTTACAGACTCAACCATAGGTTTAGAATGACTGCCAAAACTTTGACCCATGTCCGAACAGAGCTCAACTCAATTCTAGAAAAACAAAAAAATATGCCCTTGTCTCAGACTGTTCAGGAATTTCTAAACACACGAAAATCCAAAGGAGATTTTGGTGAAATATAAATAGACAGTTCCAGACTCAACCATCGAAATTTGGATATACAATTGTCGAAGTGACCATCAAAAGTGCGAGTAATACTGTAGAGCGTCAAAAGAAGACGATGATTCCAGGTGAGAAGAGGTGAAATGTTGATGATGAAGGAAGCGACGAGTCGAGAGAGATCAAAGAGGTTACTCATAACAGGTACCAAGTACGTCGTCTCATTAATTAATTGCATGTGAAATACAATTAATGAAAGGGACTACTTGCTAATAAAGTAAAATGCTGAGTAATGAGAATAATGACACAGTATGCTTGAAAGCGTCGATAAATGAAAATTACGACGACATTATGATAATGGAAGTTGATGATTGCGAATAGTTGTAGAACATCGATGACGATAGATGCAGATGACGGCAATTTATGACAAAAGAAAGGAGATGGGAAAAGACAATGATGACGAAAACACTGTACGCCATTAATGTGCATTGAAACGAAGGAAATGTCAACAAACATCAATAATTACTCATGAATATTCCCAGAGAGAGATTAAGGATCGAATCCATTGCGCTTTATAAACAAACGAGACAACTAAAATGTACGGTTTATAAGAAATATTCATCGAAATATAGCGCAGGTCGAAGAGGATGAGAGAGAAAAGCCAGAAAAATAAACAGGGAATAAGGGATTAGGTAGGAAAAACCATTTACAAGATACAGTACATGACTAAATTGTGGAGATAGGGTCATTAATTTATAGAACAATCTCGAAATACAGTACACAATTCAAGAGCTGCATTTGTGAAGAAATATCATTCATTTCTAAAATGATACACAATACTACACATCGGTTTTACCATCAATAATAGAAACCTTATTAATTATAATAATGACTAATATTGAGATCCCATTACATGTGTAGCGAAAAATTTCAGAAAAAGGCGACCTCTCCTTCCGTACACATACCGTATCACATGAAATGGGAAAAACAGTTAAGAACTAGTCAGAATTTCCCGACAATCCGTTGAAATGGCAGTCTTTTTAACATGACCGTCAAAATCAAACCCATCAATACGGTACCGAAAGATATTGCACGACGAACAAAACGTTTTTCAAATTTAAGTACGCTCATACCATGGAACAACCCAGCTACTTCAACACTTCAAATTTATCAACTGCAACTTTCAGCATTCTCTCCATCGATCACGAAATATTCAGCAGTAATGTAGTCAATTGCAGGTAAGTCACCTTTTTCATGGTCCTCCAGTACAAAGAGCGTAGAAACTGAGAATGACGGTGATGTAAATGGAGCAGTTATTGATATCTGCCGGTTTGAAGTTCAATAATACGAAGAGGTAGATATGTGTCTGACTATATTCCAAATGAGGGAGGTTGAAACACCTCTTCGTATCATTTATCCAACTCACCGAAATTTGTTTATGAAATCAATACAGAAAGAATTATCTTAACTCTGTTATGGAAACGCTTACTGTTACTAACAATCTATCAAAAACAATGGCATTATGAGTTTAGAGGATCTGTTGGTAGTGGAAAATGGAAAAAATGCTCTGAAATATTCTATGGGGATAGAAGTAATGGACTTCAGGTTTGAATTCGAGAACTCGCTGGGGAGAATTATGAGCAATATGTACGGGCAGTAAGCCATTTCGCATCCACGAACTACGCAGAGCATATGGAACCCCCTTTAACTCGTGGAAAGTTACCAACGACAGCCGGACCAACAACCATACAACCGAACTCGTCCAAAACGATGAGAGCTTTCTTAGGACTGCGAAATGCAAAGTAAGATATTCCAAAAGCTTCAAATAAAAGTATGAGGTACCTTTCGATACAGGTCGTATTTAGAATATTTTTGTTGATATGATAACAGCTAGCTTCATCCTTGGAAAAAGTCAAACACATTAGAACTTAATATTCGTCTCGTGAAGGTTTTTCTAAGGGACGACACTTTACCAGCTATAATTGAAAAGTTGGCATATATTCGAAGTTCCAATTCTGGAAAGCAAATTTCCCTCGCTCATGTCGAAGACGGAGCTTTGATGGATGCTGACACAAATATTTTGCCATTTATGATGAAGGCGACCAACAAACATATTGAAAATCCGGAGCAACCGACTGAATTCGACGAAAAGTCATTTTACACGGCGTTCATATGTTTTCTGTATAGGCTAGACTCAATATCGCAAGAAACTATGGAAAATACATTGGCATTCGAAGAGTTATGGGAAACGGAATTGAAACCCCTAAAGGGAGCCCACATGCCAGCAGAGTGGTTCTTCATTACTCAGATGAAACTATTTGCATGTATGATGAAGATCAAGGAGGAAATATCTTCCAGTATGAATGAGAAGAGGATTGATACTGCGTTGATAAAAGTACGAACGAATTTTAATCTGGTTGGAGGCAAACTAGAAAGAGAAAAAGAATGTGAAATTGGGAACTGAATTGACTCCATCACATTACACTTCGAAGACAAGATTTGAAACTAGGGCTGGAGATACCCTAAGGGAAGTAAAAATATGTAACAGTGTTGATAAAGAGGAAGATAATCGAGATGAAGAAATATCACCGGATCCAATAAATGAAATACAAATAAGACTCCTGTAAATAATACAAGTGGGGGTAAGGGAATTCAAGTAAACCCTACCTCCACTTGTAAAGAACGAAAAGGAGAAGCCTATAATGATACCGGAACATACTAAAGAAATAGAAGAAACCGAAATATCATTTGGAGGCAACCACGGAAAATATGATGATGTATTACGGGACAAGAACCTTTTGGTCATCCAACGAACTATTCGAATAAAACGAGACATGCGAGGAGTTTATTGAAAATCCAAAACTGCCTACTAGACTAAGTAGTGAAATTTTAGATAGCACTGACCTTTTTGTAAGGTTTGCCACAAATTAAGTCGCTTCTCATAACCACCGGCACATCCAGCTGAAAAGTTCTTTAACACTACGGAAGTCAATTTTACAATGAAAATGCAGTGGTTTTGGGGCACTTGTGGTTATTTGTTCAATACACAACCTTACCGAAGGGGGATCTTGGAAAAGTTTACATGACCACATCTGACAGGACTATGGAGAACAATATTTCCAAAAAAAATATGGAAGTATACATCAACGGATAGCACTTTTATAAAGAGTTTATTGATTCAATTTATGTCGGAGATCCATCTTAACAACTTGACCGGAACATATCCATAGTGTCGTTCCGGGAATTTCATGCATCCGTCCAAGAATGGTTTCCCGGAGTCAATCGTTTACGCATTGAGGTGATCGCACTATGGTAAACCCAATTTTTAATGCTTATAATTTGGGAGATGTCAAAAAGAACAGTGGTTACGGCGATTATCTATATGCTTCCACTCTTCAACTGCTGACGTCGTGCATAGAGAATCACACGGATACAGTATGGGCCGTAAGAAAATGTGCTGCTTGAAGATTTATCGTTATGTTTTCTTGCCACCCTTCTCACCTTATATGGAATAACTGAATTACAGTCCCATGTTTACATAAACGGTGGTTGCTATTTGTTGATAGGAAATGACTGACCTTATCAGGGTGATATAACAATTCCATGCCAAGTTAAGGGATTCTATGAATAATCAAGCATAAGGATTGTCCTAATTTTCAGAGTGACAATAATAAGTGAGTATATTTTACACTTTGAGAGGGACATTTAATGCAAGAGTAATTCTATTCTGATCACTCTCATTTTAAGATGACTCTCAAAATATCGTTTTTTATGCAAGAGTGATTGCTTGGCATTGTTAGAGAGTGTCATCAAATAATAAGGGAAACCAATGTAGCTTGATGTTCTTATTTAAGTAGCTCCAATGTTTTGTGAAGTGATGTTCTTTGAAAACGCGAGCAAGTGTTTTATTGTGTTCTGTCGTATCCAAAGTTTTGGATTAATAAAACTCTGTCAGCGAATTTTGTATTGACTCTTGATTTTATTCAGCTTAGCCTTCTCGTCATTTCAGTATATCATCTATCCCCGTCATCTGCGCTATTTCTTTTGTAGTTATGGGCCTAGAAACCTCTTCCAAATCATTCTCGACACCTTCTCGTCCCCGCTTTTCATGGGATTTAAAGATTGTGCCTTGGACTGATGGAAAAGGGCCTCAAGATGAGTATGCTGAAAGTGTTGCCGAATGGTGTAACTTTCCTGACATACTCCCAGACGGCAACAAGAATAAGCTTGGTGTAAAATTACGTGGTAGAATTCTCAAATCTCAATGTTTCGGTCGAGCGAAGGATATGGCCAAATCGATACCATTGCATAAGTTTAATAGTGAGAATGGTGCACAGTATGTTGTTACTGCTATACATAAAAGATACCCGTTGTCTGTGGTCTCTGAGGTGTACAACGATCTAAATTCTCTTATGTCGTCACGCCGTCACAATGATGAGACTATAAAGAACTTTGAATCTCGATTTAGTGCTCAACTCTCAAGATTCAACGCTCATGGCACTGGTGGTATGCCACAGTCATTAGTTGCATTGATGCTTTTATCAAATGCTGACGTCGATGATTCTCAACGTGTTTCAATTTTAGCAGCATGTGTTCAACATATTGGTCCTACAATTGATGCAACTCCTGTGAAGACAGCGGATTTGCTGTCTAATGTTAAGTATGAGTCTATTGCAGCTGTTCTTAGACAATGCAATAGACCTAAAGGTAGTTATTTGACTAATGGTGATAAATCTCTTAATGCTAACAATGCATCCCCGGTCACCAAAGGAAATTCAAATAACAGAAATAGGGGAACCAGAAAGAATCGAATCCCAGAAGAGATTGCGAAAATGAAAAGGAAATTTGCCTGTCATCTATGTCATAAATATGGACATTGGTCGAACGATCATAACGACGATGGAAGCTTAAAACAAGGAATAACGTCTAGTGAAACTCCATTCAACAATTGGTCGAACGATCAGAAAAATGGTAAAAATCAACCGTTAATTGGTTTTAATTCGTCATTTGTTGCCTAGAATACGATTCAATGCAACACTGCAATAGCTCAATTCTCCGATTTTAAATACGGACCTCTTGTTGATGATGGTGCCGCTTATAGTGCAATCGGTGAAGTAGAGCTGAAATTGTTACAGACTCGAAATCCCGCCGAGGATTACGAGTTGCAACAGAAACCGTCAGAGATAAATCAGTATGAATTTTGGCAATATGGTGCTGGCGCTCACAGTAGTGAATAGCGCCAGATTAGAGGTTCTGTCACATTATTTGTTAAGACAGACAATTTAAACCTTGTATCTATTCGTCACTTGGTAATCGAAGGGTCATCTCAGTGGTTAATTGGGAGAAACCTGACCCGAAGATGCAATTTAGAATACATTGGTGAGAACTCTATCCGTCTACCCAATGTCTGCCCAACGGATAGAATTCAGATGATAGAAGTAGGTCATCATAGTCACATCGACATTCGCCGATTCACTATAAATGACAACGACATTGACATAAAATCACCGAGCTCAGTAGCACTTTCTGCGAATACTGTATTATCCAACGCAACTGCTTCCGTAGAATCAATGGACTGGCCGTCTGTTCGGAGATTAGTTGACCGCGTTCATACACATGTATGCGGACATGCATCTTTTTCGGATATGAGAACTTTATTGGAACGTAATAAAATATGGAATGAAAATGTGCAACATTATTTGGTAAAAGTAATGACGGAATGCACGAGTTGCAAAGCATCATCAACTCCACCGCCGAATAGGCGTGTGTCATTGTCATCATTGAATAGGGAATTTAATGATGTGGTTTGTATTGACCATTTTTTTCTGGACAATATAACAGTTTTCCATATGATGGATGTTTCATCTCGTTTTTCAGCCGGTGTTGTGGTTGAATCTACTTCTATGGAAGCATGTATATATGCATTTGAATTGGGCTGGTTTGCCCAATTTTGGCCACCATCAGCTGTTCATGCTGATGGTGCATTTAAGAATGAAATATTTGGTACTTTTCTGGAACAGAATGGTATTAAATTACGTCCCGTCCCGCCTCGACGTCATCAGAAAAATCCTATTGAACCCAAGCATGGGTCAATTCGATCCATATTTTTACGCCTCAAAGCAAATGATGATACTGTATCAGATGCAATATTGGCAATTCGTTCGATTCGTATATCGAATGACCTGTATGGATCTGATACACTATCAGCTTTTGAGATGGCCAAGGGTTTTTCTAAACCGTTGATGGCGAATCAACGTCCAATTCCAGTTGACAATGAATTACAACTTGCTCATGACGAACTAATTGCAAAACGGAAATTGACGTTGATATTAAGGTCGAATGCATACAGTAATGGTACTTTTAAACCTGGTGATGTCGTTCAGATATATATAAATGATGGTAAACATAAGCGTGGTAAATGGCTATCACCACGCCAAATCATCAAAGTTGACAAAGAAGCCGGTACAGTAACTGTACCTGGTCGATCTGGTAAAACTGTATGTGCAGCAGTAGAAGACGTCCGTGCTGCCCGTCACGATAACGAATTGTTAATTTCTATTCAAGAAGCAATTGACGAACTAGATTTTAACCTGGTAGGGTGTTTAGAATACCAACCGTCATCAGACATTAATGACGATAGCAGTGACATTATAAATTACGATATAGATGTTGGGATCAATGTAGATAATGGTGAACCACCAGGTGATTTCGACATGTCAGATATGACTACACTACAAATGCCATCAGTCGGTTCTCGCATTTCTGTGTTGTGGCCGTTAGAAAATCAGTATTTTGACGGAACTGTGAATGGCATTGATGAAAATGGTACATATCATGTGTTATACGATGACAATGATGTCGAAAAATTAAATTTGCAAAATGAACAATGGAAATACGCAAATAGTAATGCAATGATTGCATCACTATCCGATTTTAAAACAGTGTTGACAAGTAACGAGCAAGAGGTTCTCAGTGATATGTTTGATTCCCTCGGGAATAAATCATTCATGAGACATCAAGCTCAAGCTTTTGACCCTGCTCCATTGGTAAATAGCTATAATGAAGAGGAGGTTAAATTCATTCAGAATATAAAGGTGGTAGCTCGATCGAGTGTTCCGAAATCTGCTAACATAATTGGTAGCCATACGATTTATAAAATTAAATTAAATGACGATCAGTCATTTAAACTTAAGGCTAGAATAGCTCCTCATGGGAACGAGGATTCTGACAAAGATAATTTACGGACTGATTGTTGCATGTGTCCACCAATTGGTATTAGAATTATAGCATCAACTGCGACAATGCGCAAGTGGCGCATTGTCAGAATTGATGCAAAAGGAGCTTTTTTACAGACTGGTCCTGCAGAACGCGACGTGTATGTGATTCCACCAAATGAATCAAATCATCGCAGCAGTTTATGGTTATTAGAGACTGCAGCATATGGCTTGATTAATTCGAATGCCAAATGGCAGCATCAAAGTGATGCATTATTTTTTGAACTTGGGCTACAACAGGTAGATTTAATTCCGCAACTATTTTCGCTATACTCAAAAAAAGGGGAAGTGGTATTACTGGCTATAAAAATAGTGGACGATATTCTACTGACTGGTAATGATTCTGATATGCGATTTTTTATAACTAACTTCAACAACAAATTTGAACTTGGTGAAGTAGTTCATGGTCCTGGAAGATTACGTTATTATGGTATGAATATTATTCAAGAATTCGATCACACTGTATCAATTCATGCCGATGATAAGATACAGTGTATCGAGCCATATCCAATTACTAGAATTCGTCGCAAACAATGCGACGAAAAAATGAACAGTGTGGAAATGAAAAGTTTTATGTCGATAAATGCTTCCGTTGGATGGCTCGGCATAACAGCATCTCCATTATGCTCTTTCTATGCAAGCCATCTACAACAAAAAATGGGTAATTGTAAAGTATCGGCATTAATAAGTCAATTTAATGCTCTAAAGATTTTAAAACGATATGGTACTGATACTAAATATATTCGTAGTCAAAATGGTACTGTAGAAAATGTTACCTTAGTTGCATTTGCAGATGCAAGTCATACTAAAGATACAAGTCAACTTTGCTATTTAGTGGGTCTTATGATTGGTAATGTAGAAAAAGGAAACCCGTTTCATATTTTAAGTTGGGCATCTCATCGTTCACGAAGACCAGCAAAGTCAACTCCTGCTGCAGAAATACTTGCAGCAAGTGAAGCTGTTGACGAGATAGTGATGCTAAAAAGCGCACTTTCTACTCTTTATCGTATACAAATATCAACAATGGTTATCGTTGACTCAAAAGATTTATACTACGCACTTTCATCAAAAAAGAATACAATCGACAAATCTGTCCGACCTGATGTTAATGCTATGCGATTCTACTTCGAGACTGTAGTGGATGTTTTCGCATGGATTGCAGGTTCATTGAACCCTGCAGATGTAGGTACTAAATTAGATAGTCCGTTGACTGAAATTCTGGTACTAACTCTAGCCACCGGAGTGTTACAAATCGATTTGTCTGGTTGTGAAATTAGCCGACGTGATAAATCGTTCGGATAAAAATAATAAAAATAAAAGGGGGTAGTATGAATAATCAAGCATAAGGATTGTCCTAATTTTGAGAGTGACAATAATAAGTGAGTATATTTTACACTTTGAGAG